>JAJEKV010000135.1:0-230346 GCA_021234155.1 Isoetes taiwanensis
TTTAAATCCACCACCTTGTAGTGTTTGCCACCTCATCATGTATTTGCCACATGTAACCCTGTTGTGAAAATTGTTATTGCCACCACCTTGTAGACCCCATTGTTTTGCTTACATGACCTTGTATTCATTGCCTAGACTTGTTTTTGCCATTGCTTCATAAACTAACCTCAAAAATTTGCTAGTGAAATTTGTTGAGGGTTCCACCTTCTCTTGCTAACTTCATCTTTGCCACCTCATCATGTTTGCTATAATCACCTGTTTTACCAATTGATCTTGCAACTAACCTCAAACATTTTTGCTTGTGAAAATTGTTATGGGTTTAAATTTCACCACCTTTGCAGTGTTTGCCACCTCATCATGTATTTCCATCTCACCTTGTTCTACCAATTCAATTCTCACTGCCCCTAAAAATTTGCTTGTGAAAAGTGGAGCTAAGGCATTATCCAATTCATCATCTTGCTAAATTTGTTTATGGGTTACTAATCCTTCAAAAACAAATAAACGCTTTTAACTTTGTTTTAAGGAATTTTTAGGTTATATAATTTAATTTTTAGGTTATAACAATAATTTTTTAGGTTAAACATAATAATTTTTTAGGTTATACTAACTGCAAATTTTCATTTGCCACGTGAAGATGTCGGCTGCATTGGCGCCGGAAGGGGAGCTTTTTCTTCTTTCTCTCCTAAGAGAGAAAAATTAATGGATGCCTTTTGTGTGCAAAAGGCGTCGATGGCACCGGTAATTCCCGCCATTTGAGGAGTCGTAGGTCAATCCTGCATGGATTACTGACTCTCTTCCTTCCTCCTCTGGATTCCTCCCACTACACCTCCCGGTGGGAGGGAGGGAGGCCCTCGTAGACTCCTCAGCCCTCTCGAGGCCTTTTGACGGCTTCTTTGAGGAGAGAGTCCGAGGAAGAGGGGAATTGAAGATCGTGAAGTCTCCCAAAGCCTCCACTGGACACTCTGAGGATGAAGTTTGAGTTTGGAAGAAATGAAGAAGCTTCTCTCTAACCTCTAAGCCTCTCATTTTTGCATGTCTAGGTTTTGTAATTTTAGAACCCTCCTCGTACATTCCAGACATGTTAATCGCCTCATGAAGGGCTTTTTCTTTATAAATGAAATGACTTTTTTTGAAAATTATTTTGTCATTTGGTTTTTTAGGTATAAAGCAAATAGTTGAATGTTAAAGAAGTTCTAAAACTCATTCAAAGTCAAAAGCATAAGTTTGAAACTCATTTAGGTATAAAACAATTGGTATTGGAAAGAAATAACTCATTTGCTCTTCAATAAACCGGTCTTTCTTGTTTAAACGTTGGCAACAATCTCTGTCCCGCGTTTGAGTTGAGTTTGTAGGGTAAAGGCAATCTTTCTATCTTCCTCCTTAGCTCCGACATAAAATTCCAACATCCTAGCTAAGGTCTACATTGATGTTCATTCACTGCCTGATTTCACTTTTGGTGAGTCCATCAGAATTATAAGGAATGCAAAACAATACCTCCCAAATGGGTTTTCAGAGGTCTTCTCGCATGTGTAGAAATAAAAAATGATTGGATATAATGTGGACTCTAATGGTATTTTATATCAAAATTTAGTAAGGAAAGATCTAAATAAGAAAAAGTTAAACCATGAATGGATAAGAACGTAAAAGGCAAGAAATAAACATTGATTGAGATGCAAATGGTCATTCGATGGACAAAGCAGATGAACTAAGCAAAGTTGTCCATGTTGTTGCATCGTGTTGAAATGGGCGTATGCTTAAGGAAGGCTAGTGGTAAACCCAGACAAGCTAGTCTAGTGGTAAACCCGACATGCACTTGAGATGGCAAACGGGACGTGCGCAATGGTTAGCCCGGGACAAGCATGTGAAGTGTTAAACCCGGAGCATGTAGTTGCAATGGTTAATCTAGACAACCATGTTCAACGAACCTGGCGACAAGTTAGTTTAGCCCGTGAACGGATGCAACTGAGATGGTAACCCGGACATGTAGCGGCAATGGTTAGAATCCAGAACCATGTTCAGTGGTAAACCCCGGGATGATGTGCTTGCAATGGTTAATCCCTAGGACAACCATGTCCAAGCAGTAAACTCTAGACAAGTTAAGTCTAGTGGTAAAACCGATGCATGAGATGGTAAACTGATAACCAAGTTCAGTGGTAAACTTAGGATGGTTAGTGTAGTGGTAAACTGACATGTAATTCTGAGATGAAATTGGATGTAGTGCATGGAGTTAATGGATAAGTATGTAGTGGAACTGGGATATGGAATCTGGACAATGGAACTGGACATGGAATGGAACTGGATACGGGGAATGGAAGGTCCAGGTGGTAACCCGGGATACGTAATTGGAGATGGTAAACCCGACATATAGTTCCAGACAATGGTTAAACCCAGACAACCATGTTCAGTGGTAAACCCAGACAAGTTAGTGTAGTGGTAAACCCGGACATGCACTTGAGATGGTAAATCCTGACATGAAGCTGCAATGGTTAGCCCGATAACCATGTCCAAGTGGTAAACTCGACATGAAGTTGCAATGGTTAACCCAGACAAACCATGTCTAGTGGTAAACCCAGACAAGTTAGTCAGTGGTAAACCTCGACATGCACTTGAGATGGTAAACTCTGATAACCATAGTCTGGTGGTAAACCTTAGACAAGTTAGTGGTAGTGGTAAACCCGGACATGCACTTGAGATGGTAAACTCTGGACATGCAAGTGGTAAACAATGGTTACCGACAACCATGTGAAGTGGTAAACTCGGACATGCACTGAGATGGTAAACTTGGACATGCAAGTGCAATGGTTAGCCCGGACAAGCATGTGAAGTGTTAAACCCAACTAAGGTACGGTAAACCCGACATGCAAGTAAATGGTAAACCGACTGACAACTAAGTGTGTCTAGTGGTAAACCCAGACAAGTTAGTTCAGTGGTAAAACCGACATGTAACCCGATGGTAACCCGTATTAAAGAGTTGCAATGGTTAACCCAGACAACCATGTCTAGTGGTAAACCCAGACAAGTTAGTCTAGTGGTAAACCCGACATGCAAACTTGACATGAGTTGCAATGGTAAACCCATGACATGTAGTTGCAATGGTTAACCCAGACAACCATAGTGGTAAAACCCATGTTCAAAGCTGAACCGACAAGTGTCAGTGGTAAACCCAGACAAGTGGTGGTAAACCCGGACATACACTTGAGATGGTAAACTTGGACATGCAAGCGCACCGGTTAGCCCGACAACCATGCGGCAAACCGGACACGCACTTGAGATGGTAAACAAGCATGTGAAGGTAAACCCGAAAACCAAGTGTAGTGGTAACCGACATGCAAAGTCAAATGAACCAACCTGGACATGTGGTGGTAAACCCAGACAACCATGTGTAGTGGTAAACCCCAAGTTAGTGTAGTGGTAAACCTCGACATGCACTGAGATGGTAAACCATGACATGTAGTTGCAATGGTTAACCTAGACAACCATGTCTTAGACAAGTTAGTCTAGTAAACCGACAGAGATGGTAAACAAGTTAGTTCGACAAGCATGTGAAGTGTTAAACTCGACATGTAGTTGCAATGGTTAACCTAGACAACCATGTGTAGTGGTAAACCTAGACAAGTTAGTCTAGTGGTAAACCCAGACATGCACTTGGTAAACTTGAGATGGTAAAGACAACCATGTCTAGGACATGCCAGTTGTGGGGTAAACCCAGACATGGTAAACCTAGACAACCATGTCTAGTGGTAAACCCGACAAGCATTTGAAGTGTTAAACCCGGACAACTAGGTGTGGTGGTTAGTCCGACAACTAAGGTGCAATGGTAAATAATTAGGAAGCTTGGCAGAAAATGTTGCACCAATGATGGAACAATGCCATGCAACTTAGATAAGGATAGTGCATTGCATGGAACCTCAATCATGTGATATTATTCCCTTTGCATTGCGTGTTATACTATTAATGGTACATCAATCATAGTTGAAGAGTCCCATATCAATCATAGTCGGGACTCCCCATATGAAGCACATCCCCGCATGTCCGGGTTGTAAGAAACCTCGCCCTATGTAATGGTCGAACGTGAGCATATTTTTAAATTTGAAATGAAATCTAATGGTGTAAAAGAGCAAATGGCTTTTGCCACGTAAAACCCGCTTGAAAGCCATGAGTCGACCGCTTTGGCTATGGCCAAGTTCTTTGAGTTCTTCTTCGGTGAAGGCGGCAGCAGTTAGTTCCGATCAGCTCGCGCTCCCACCTGATCAAGGCCGAGAAGCAAGCCGAAACTCAAACTCCGTTCATCTGGCACCGGCTTGGGCCACTTGCATTGAAGGGCAGGGCTGCCACAGAGCAAAGCTCTATTTCTGTGGAATCTTGGGCTCCAGCGCAATGCCATCGATTCGAGAGCCTTTCCGACTCGAGGGGAGTACCAGCCTAGCTATGAAGAGAGGAAAGTTGGTTTTAAATGGAAGGGGAAGGATCCGGTTGCTTCTCAAAAAAGGAGGCAAAGAAGGGATCTGTGAAGAAAGCATAGGTAGAAGAAGAGGAAGAAGGCACAGGGGAGCGTTTAGCTCCTGAGGTTGAAGCAGCTTTCGGGGCGATGACGACCACTTAGAGGAGCCATACGAAGCAAGCATACCACTACTCCTCAAGAAAAAGAGGCATTGTCGCTAGTCCCCTGTGTGTATGGGACACCAAAAGATTGAGGCTCCAGGCACATATGAGCAATGTGCATAACCTAGAGGTTGTTGTGGAAGGAGCTCCAGTGGGTAGATCGGCAAGGCAACAACAAAGCAGAAGAGAAGGCCAAACCGCGACCTTCGGCTTTATCATATTTCCTACCAGGATGGACCCCGAAAGTACGTATCTCGAAAATCAAAGAAGATATCTCGTAAGATGCCAAGACCATGCAATGAAGATTGGTTGGGAATGGGTCTCAAAATGAAGGGTCGAGAAGGGTATAAGGAGGCAAAGAGCCGAAATATGTCGGCAGAGTATGTTGCCGAGGAATGCCGAAGGGAAAAGGACGTGGATGCTAAAATTGCCAAATATACCAAGACTATAGCAACTGCTTATGGCTTTGAGGGTGTTGAGGAGCAAGAGGAATCCCTGGGTCGCCAACGACAAGCGCATAAGAGAACTGAGGAATTCCCAATCGTAACCGTGGTCGCACTTAAATAAATGAAGAAATTCTCGATGCGGGTGGTCGAGGAACCACCATCACGGAGCCCCTCGGGCAGCCAGTAAGTCCAGTCCTTCAAGTAGCCAGCCTTCCCCTTTTCCTTCCCCTCTGTGCCCCCTTACGTCAGAATAGAGATTGATATGATAACACCATCAAAACCAATGAGAGGGTCTTGCCCCATGAGAACAATGCTTAGCCTAGCTCCAGATTATAAGCTTGATTTCCACACCCTACAGCAGATCTAATGTAAGTCGGGGCATATCTAATGTAAGTCAGATGGTGTAATTGATTTGCTATGTCTGTTTCAATTTAAAAACCATGATGTCCAGGTTTAATCCAATTTTGCTTTATTTGCTCTCATGCATTCAAAACAAAACCAGATTCTATCCCAATTCCCATTGATCAAGGGAAGCATCATTGCCGGATACATCCTAGTTTGGTGGGTCTGTGACTTCAAAACATGATGCCCTTTCTCAAGTCGCCCCACTCCCACCAGCCCCATTGAAGCGTAAGAAGAAGAGACAAGATTCAAAATGAAGAGGAAGATCCAATGGAACAAATTTTTTGGTATTGCCCGTATGCCAAGGTAGGTTGACCATTTCTATTTCCCATTAGTGTATTTTTATTTCTTTTTCCCAAGCATCGATTCTTGCACACCGCAAGGGGCCATTGGAGCCTCCGATGTATTCTCCAGCCGTGATGTCGATCTCCAGAATGCTCTTGGGACAAACACACCCGTTGCTCCACTTTGATTGTGTTAGTGGCTACCATTCAACCTTGGAAATGCCGCCATGAAGTAAGTTTGTTTGGTTTTGTGTTTGCTGGTTTAGTGTTTGTCGGTTTGTTAACGTCACTATCCGGATTACTTTTATTTGTTTCAAGTTGTTCAAGAAAGTGCACGAGTCATGGTCTCCGCCAATCGCCGCCTCGGGTATGTGATGTCCTCTTCTTTCTTCGTGTGCCATGCCCCTCAAAGAAGACAATGGATCTGATTGTGGCATCTACACTATATTGTATGCCAAGTACTTTCTCCGTGATTTCATTTTTAGAAGCCCGAGAACCCTATCCAAGGCAAGTAAAAAAGTCATGTATTGTTTTCTTAAAATTGTTTATGCAGTGGTCCAAATTGACCTCGCTTTCGCTTTTTATTTGCGTATAACCAAAAAATGGTTTACCATTTCAGCAAAAGTAATTTGCGTGAAGTCCTTTTGTTTTATGCTAGGTAAACTGCATCAGGCTGTAGTGTCAGGTCAAACGCCAAAGAAGACTCCAGCACATCTGAAAACAGCTATCTGAAAACACACTTGTCTGTTCTGAGAACACACTTTTCCTGTTAAAAGTTTTTTTCTTGCTAACCCTTTGTATCGGGCCTTTTGTGTCGGCTCGGAGCCATTAAAAGTATATGGAAAGCTGATGGCATTTTGGCTTCTGATTTAGACATATCGTGCAAACATATCATGTTTCTAAACATAGATTTCTAAACATGATGTAAACATAAAGCAAACATAATAAGTATATGGTTCTAAACATGATGTAAACATAAAGCAAACAATAAGCAAACATGGTTCTAAACACTTAAACATCATGTAAACATAAAGTAAACAAAAAATCTAAACATAATGTAAACATATTAAGTATATGGTTCTAAAAATCATGTACACATAAACTAAATATATCTAGAAAACATATCATGTAAACATATAAAATGGTAAAGACCATATGTTTACCACTACACTAACATGTCCAGGTTTACCACTAGAGTTGCATGTCTAGGTTAACCACTTTACATGGATGTCCAGGTTTACCACTAGAGTTGCATGTCTAGGTTTACCACTAGAGTTGCATGTCTAGGTTAACCACTTTACATGGATGTCTAGGTTTACCACTAGACTTACATGTCCAGGTTTACCACTAGAGTTGCATATCTAGGTTAACCACTTTACATGGATGTCTAGGTTTACCACTAGACTTACATGTCCAGGTTTACCACTAGAGTTGCATGTCTAGGTTTACCACTTTACATGGATGTCCGTGTTTACCACTAGAGTTGCATGTCTAGGGTTTACCAGAGCCAGTTGCATGTCTGGGTTAACAACTTTACATGGATGTCCGGGTTTACCACCAGAGTTGCATGTCTAGGTTAACCACTAGAGTTGCATGTCTGGGTTTACCACTAGACTAACATGTCCAGTTTTTACCAATCGACTTGCATGTCTAGGGTTAACCACTTTACATGGATGTCCGTGGCTTACCACTAGAGTTGCATGTCTAGGCTTACCACTTTACATGGATGTCCGTGTTTACCACTAGAGTTGCATGTCTAGGTTTACCACTAGAGTTGCATGTCTAGGTTAACCACTAGAGTTGCATGTCTAGGTTTACACTAGGACTTACATGTCCAGGTTACCACTAGAGTTGCATGTCTAGGTTAACCACTTTACGGATGTTGTGCCTAGTTTCTACTAGGAGTTGCATGTCTAGGTTAGATAAATATCGTCTCGTGGGTAGGTAAATGTCGCCTTGAGGGTAGTTGCTTGCCCGAGGGTAGGTAAAATGTCGCCCTCGTGGGTAGGTAAATGTCGCCTTTGAGGGTGGGTAAATGTCGCCCGAGGGGTAGGTAAATGTCGCCCCCGTTGGGTAGGTGAATGCTCTATAATGAGGGTAGGTAATAGTTGGCTCGTGAGAAGGATGTGTTTCTAAAACCCTAAACCCCGTAGTCTATAAATACAGTCTATCTGATCGTTCTTCCATTGTGCAGATTCCACCCATTCTGCAATTTCTTTTAGTGACCAGCTATGGAAGATGTTCTCCACGCCTTGAACCGCATCCAAGGGGAGATCGTAATTCGGGACCAACATAGTATGGAACCTGCTTTTACTTAGTAAGTCCTTTTGCTTACATGCAACTTCAGATTTTTCCCTTTCTAACTTCATGTGGGATCTTCTATCTTGGTGTAGGAGCCGTCCGAGAAGATGGGCGAAGGGAGTCACTGAATACCCCTCCTCCGCAAGCAGGAAGAGGACTACAAGATGAGGTACCTAACTGATGAAGGTCTTGAAGAAATACGATGATGAAAAGGCAATGAGGGCACTGCTGAGGGCACCGCAGACCGCCTCGGCGGATAAGAGTGTGTCTCCGTGAGATGGCTCTCGAGTTTGGAAGCACCACGAAGAAAGGAGTTGATAAAAATGATTCTACTAGTCAACTATATTTCGGCCCTTATCCTTCGACATGGAGTTGTGGTTCAAGGGTGATGGCAGCTCCGGAGACTTCACACTAAAGCTGGAAACCGTGGGTCATTCGAGAGGAATCTGAGTTGTTCGGGTGAAGTCCTATGGTTGAATTGACTGCGTTGTTTTTCATAGTCTAATGGTCTAAGGTTTCTCACAATGTAATTGTTTTTCAAATTTACATTTGGTTTCTTCTTATTTGAGGGAGTGCTTAGACATCTAAGTCTAGTGGTAAAATGTGTAAAATCCAAGGTGGTTAACCGGACATCTCCAAAGGTTAACCCGACATCCTAGTTTAGTGGTTAAGTGGACTAAAAAAAATCCAAGTATAATAGTCGGTTTATTATAGAACATCCACAAGTGAAGGATTAAAGCAAACTCCAAGTAAGGTATATCATAAAATAGAAGATCCACAAGTCAAGCATTAAGAAAAATTTACTCCTCAAGGTGGCGTGCACATTCAATGTGCAAACACGGTATCCCCACACTTTCTTTGGCATTCTATGAAAGGAATTGGCCTGGCTATGGTGCTCCCATTGAAGTCCTTTGTTGTTGGCATGCAAGGTGCAACACCTCTTTGAACAAGTAGAGGTCTTCAAATTCTCTAACTTTTGGGTGAGCTCCCCGAAGAAGGAAATCAACTTCACGCGAATGATGTGAGGGTTGCTACTTAATGTATCCCTTTATGTTATGAAGGCTAGCATCTATACTCTCCAACATGTCTCTACGTGTAGGGTCAATCGAAGCACTTCTCATGAGGCTCCAACTCCACGTCAATAAGGCTTGTTGAGGTCAAAGTAGAAGGCACGACATCATCGCTACAATCATCCACCTCATAATCCTCTCCAATAGATCTCAAGTTTTCCAAACCACCAGCTTGGGAACCGTAAAGAGTTCCACACACTCTCAATATGTCTTCATCCCTATAGCTGCCCATCATTTGAATCACTTTAATTTGATGCTTGCACATGTTACCCTTCATACCCCATGGGCAATCGCAGCAAGCCAATTCTCATTTATCACAACTACCATGTATGGAAGGGCCTCTCTATTCTCATCCCAAGCATCCATGTTTTGGCTCCAAACTTCAGCCCTTCCTTGTTGGTAGTCTAGCCACCTCACCGCCGCATCGGGAATCTTTTTGCCCCAATGATTGGCCGCTCGATAACTTTGTTCCTCGCTTTTGCGGTTTATCTTAAAACCATAGTCTTTCTTGAACCTATCAAAGGATATATCGTCTCCATTATGCATGTCGCATGTAAAGCAACCAATCAATCCCTGCGTCCTCTCGGTTGAATGCTTGGAGAGACCAAGCCTCCTCTTCATACTGGCATGATATGACTCTATGCTTGCATTTGTCTCTTGGTTTGCATGGGGATACATCCGGTAGCAACAATCCAGGAAGTAATGTTCTTTGTCCACACCTTGCTCATGTATTTCACAACTTTCTTGTAGACCTTGTGCGTTTCCTTGAACTCTTCCAAGCGCCTTAATCCTCTTCCCTACATGAGTCTATATAGTCTTGCCCATATCTACCATCCCCATCAACATGAATACCATACATGATGTCTCCTAATTCCTTGAACATTTGGGCCCCTCACTTCTTATCTTTAACCCGCTTCACCAACATCTTCAACCAGTTTTGTCTCACATGCCACAAGCACAATTGGATACGCGGACATGGGCCAAACATCCTCAAAGCATTGATCTCGCCCAGGCATCATCCACAATGAAGCAAGAAGGGGACCAAGTGGGATCATTCTTATGGATGTGTTCCTTCATGGCCACAAGCCATGGTCGGATCTCCTCTTCCTCCGCACTAGATGTGAGAACCCAAGCTACCGAACTCCATTTCCATGGCTGTCATAAAGCCATGTGTACAAACCGTAGCAATGGTCATTGGTTTTGAAGGTGGAGTCCATGGAAATTGCCTCACCTTTTCCATGCTCCAAAAGAGTTTTCATTTGGAATGGAGTCATTATACCCAAAGTAAAGGGCCTGCCCTCTTGATACAAAAACATGCTCTCCGGATGAAGAGAAACCCACATTCTAACACTTAAAAGCAACATCTCGATGCAACATCCAAGTGGATCTAGCAACCTTATGCAGATAAGTTGTGAAGGTCATCCATGGCAAGAAATTCATCTCTATGTCTTGGTCTATCCGATTAATTTGCTTTTGTAAGCTCCAATGCTCTTCGTGGCTTGCTCATGACCTATTGAGCTGAATGATTTTGTTGTATCAAATCCTTAGCCCAATCCTTCTTCTCCTTGGATAAATGAGGTGCAAGCTCAAGCCTTGTGTTCTTACATGTTGATCTCCACTACCATGGCAAACCCGCTCTTTGCTATCAATATGGTTCATCTCATAGAAAGTTAACTTGGTCCACTCATGCTTTAGATACAACCGCTTTGTTTGGAAGTGGCACAAGCAGCCCGCTTTAAAATTGGTTTTGCTCTGCGTGATTGGTTTGCAGTGGGAGGATGGTCCCCCTATGATCTTGTGGGCCCAAAGGCACACCAATAGCTCTCACATAACAGCCAAGGTTAGCTGAATTGTAGGCAAGTTGTAACCTAAATTTGCAAGATTCATTTTTGGACGCCATGCAAAGAAAAATTACTTTACTTGACAAGGCTTAGGTGTGAATTCTCATCCGCCAATCTCTTCAAATTGCCCCGGTTTCCTCTTACGAGAATCACGCTTTGTAGAAATTTGTATGGGACCCCGGGCGGTTCTCCTCGCCTTTTATAAAATCTCTGCAACCCTATTTGTTGGGATGAAACATGTGTACACCAAAATCAAAGATTGCTCCCCATCATCAAAGGGAAAATTCAATAGCGAGCAAAGATGGAAGCTTGCATTTGGCCTTGGATGCAACTCCAATTGCCAATCGAGAGCATCTCTTGTAAATGAACCGGAGGGGCTCTTTGAATCTTGCGGATCAAGCTAAGCCTCCGCACGCCGTGTAAAGGGAGGAACTAAGTATTAAATTTTGTTCAAATGCTAAGGTTTTGGAGTGAGGTTTAAAGGATTCCAACTCACCGGGCGACATCGAGTCCACCCTATCAGCTTCGAATCGCCTCCATTGACCTTCAAGTCATGGCGAAGTCGCCAAGCTTGAATAGCGTAGTTCTTGGGAGCTCCGCCTTGCGACCAAACAAAAGCGAGAAAACGGGGAGAACATGGCTCAGGGGAATCGTTGTAAAGGCCAATTTGGAATGGTCGCTGAGTTGAGTGTGTTGGATACCCAGACAGTGGAAAGAGGGACTTGGAGCACGATTGTAGCAGATTGAGTACGCGGATGCGGATGAAAAGCAGGTGAAAATGATAAGTGGAAGGGAATTTAGTTAGACCGTACTGATTGGCGTGGTATAGTTTGCGTCTATCTATGTTAGGCCCCATCCATCGAATCCAGGGGATGGGCTCACACATGCATGCATTGGTGATGCCGGACATGAGATGGGCCATCCCGATCTCGCGCATGCATGAGGCGATGGCTACCGGATCCATGGTCGAAGCTTACCACGAATTCCTCGGGTTTACCACATCCCGGAGTAGGAATCTGGCCTTCCGCTTTCAAGACAAGAAGATAGACAAATTTGTTGCTCTTTACACTGACTCGGCCTTTGCAGCTCAGAAAAAACGAAAAGCAGGGGAGAACATGGCTCAGGGGAATCGTTGCAAAGGCCAATTTGGAATGGTCGTTGGAGTTGAGTGTGTTGGATACCATGTGTTGTGCGGGAAAGAAGGACTTGGAGTACGATTATAGCAGATTGAGTGCGTGGATGCGCATGAAAGCAGTGAAAATGATAAGTGGAAGGGAATTTAGTCGACCTAAGATCAGTTGGCGGTATAGTTTGCGTCTATCTATGTTAGGGCCCCATCCATCGAATCCGGGGATGGGCTCAATGATGCATGCATTGGTGATCTTTGGACATGAGATGGGCCATCCCGGATCTCAGATGCATGAGGCGATGGCTACCGGATCCATGGCCGAGCTTACCACGAATTCCTGCCCGGGTTTACCACATCCCGGAGTAGGAATACGGCGCTCCGCTTTCAAGACAGTAAGATAGACAAATTTGTTGCTCTTTACACCTGACAGCTCCATCTCTCTTTACAATTCTAGTGCAACATCACAATATCCAAGGTCAGCATGAGCTGATATTATTGCTTTCCATGGATATACAGTTGGGTGTAAAACGCTTTTAAAAGCCTTCTTTGCTTCGGGCAATCTTTTGAAGGAAGAATAGAGACGAATAAGGTGGTCACCCAAAATAGAAATTGAATTAAGTATGTTTTGCTCCATAAGGGACTACACCCGCCTGCAACAGTCACCTGGAGCACTCTTGCAAAAGGTAATAAGCATTGTTTCTGGATAGAGGAACACCTTGTCTTTCCATGACCGCAAGGGCCTCATGCACATACCCATTCTTACACAGATTGTTCAATCCCTTGTAATGTCTGATAACAAGTTCAAGAATTTCGGCAGCCAAATGTTCCATCATAGAGGCAAGGTAAACAGGCGAGCCAGAGCCAATATGCTCAGCGAATTTGCCCTGCTTCAAAAAGCAAGCAATTCTTCTTACAGGAAACTGAAGGCCAGCCTTGGTGTTGTGCGACACGGCCTTCTTGCCTGCGGCCTGTCCACGACCACCCGCCATAGCTAACCAACTACACATTGTATCTGTAAGCAATCTTGATCTCGATATTTCCAACAAACTTCTCACAACTCACAAACCTAAATCCCCTTTTAGTTCACCAACCCTAGATTAAAAGGCCTCGTTGCTTGCATGGGCTTTATGAAATTTAAATAATTAAATTCCTGGAAAAAACCCTAAAATCAACACCACAGGATTTGCCCCCTTTTATAAAATCAAGGGCTAACAAAACGGTGCACTCTAGAAATACTATTTAGTACACCTGGATGAATACGGCCACCAAATCATATGAAAACCTTAGAGAAAACAGTACAAAAATAGAAAAAAAAACCCCTGTTATAATGCTAGATATAGGATACTTCCTGCCCTCACAATTAATATGCTTAGTCCTCAGAGACAGTAATGCGTAACTGTATTTAGAGAGATTTGTGTTATCCCCAGCATTACCACATCTACAACAGCAGAGGTCAATCGAACAAAGATCCTAGTAATGTGCTTTACGCTAGTTGGTTAGGCCTGATAGCTCATTACTTATATGGAGTGAAGTTTACTATTCACACGACATTTTGTTATTTATAATTCTGTGTTATGTTTTCTACACCTCTCCTAAGGTCTCTCGGCAACTAAAAACATTTGTCTTTCTTGCTTTGCATAGGAAATTTTCACAAATCATTTTATCTTGAAAGGTTACGGTTTGACAATATGAACTATTACTCTCATATCAGGTGTGCAGAGGTGAAAATAGAAACAAAGGAAACAACAACGATTAGATGAAAAACATTTATCTAAAAGGCATGACACACTTGACGTCACTGGTACAGTCAATATGACTTCTGTTTAACCTTTTATCTCATTGTCTTTGTGATAGACAGGCGCTGCAATTGGAGCAGTTGGGGTTATTGTAGCTTTTGGGTTTGGGGATTTTTTTCCCTCTGGAAGGTAATCACAAACTCTTCTGGAGGAATTCATAACAAGAGGCTCAAAACGGTCAAAATATTCAATGAATTCTAAGGTTTGAGTCAAAGATTTGAAATGTTTGGATCTGCAAGTCTTGCACTGATAGATGTACAGATTGACTTAGCATGCTTCTTTTACATTCTCTATGATGGTAGAAGCTTTTGTGAAAGCAAATTAGGAACATAATTCCTTATGTAAATATTTGAGATTGAGGTGCCCAACACCTCCTCTTCTATAGTCTTCACGGTTGCTGTTGCTGACCTGACCTTACAGGCGGGGATATACATCTTCAATTCGGCCTAGCCAATTTAAATTATTTTAGCACTTGGTAAGTCATTGGATATCTCATGTATTTGGTGTGAAATATGCATTTATTTACCTCGGTTGCCCATTCTCATGTGTTCTATTCTATTTTGTCTTAAGGATTTTGTTTCTCAATGGATCCAAGCACTCGACAAAGCCTTCTACAAATATGCCAAATGTTGCAGTTGTTCATAATGCTATGTTAAGATCGAGCGAGGCACCACCATTCAAGAGATACATATATGTATGTGTGCAAGTACTCGAGTTGGTACAGAAAATGAGTTTCATGACAAGGCAACAAAGGAGTTGTTGGGTGTACAAGCACATAGAAGGATACTATGAAAACATCTTGTCACATATATAGTCACACAGATAGAATGTTTCTTCAGAAGATGAGGGTGTCACGGGCAACTTTCCAATGGTTGTGCGGTGTATTACATCCAGTGCTAGCGAGGAAGGACACTCATCTAAGGTTGGCTTTGGAAGTCTCAAAAAAAGTGGCCATCGCATTGACTCGCCTCGCAAGTGGTTCAACACTTCCAATGGTAGCATAATTATATGGAGTTGGAGTCACTACAGCTTTGTCAGGCAGTTAAAATAAAGAGGGAAGAACTGCATTGTGGTCTTATTTGGTCCTCCATGAGTACTTGTAAGAATATGCAGCTGGATTCGAGGCCAAGCATGGCATTCCCAATGTGGTTGGGGTAGTGGATGGCAATCACATTCCCATAATAGCTCCTATAGAGCATGCTCCTGATTATTACAATAGGAAAGGCTTTCACTCCATTCTTTTACAAATCATTGTTGATTCCAGGTGTCTGATATGGGATTATGATGTTGGTTGGGCAGGAAGTATGCACGATTGGCCACTATTTCAAAGAACATCTGCGTGCACCAAATTTACATCTGAAAAAATGGGCAACTATTGCATATTGGGTGATGCAGGTTATAATGCTAGGAATTGGTTGCTGACCCCGTATTTGAATGTAGGTCCATCATTTATTCCAATACAGAAACACTGGAATTTCATTCAGTCTAGCACCAGGATGTCCGTGGAGAGGGCATTTGGTATACTTAAAGCTCGTTTTCGTATATTATTGAAGAAAATGGAGATGCGTTTGAAGCATGTTCCGTTAGTTGTTCCAACGTGTCTAGTTCTACATAACTTATGGATTATTCATAATGATGCTTTTGATGAAATTTGGATCATGGAAGCTCAAGAGGAGTTACAAGAATGTAGGGATAATGCTGCCAGAGATGCTTTACGAGAATTAGGTGTGGCTTCTGATGGTGTTGCAAATGCTTCAGATTCTGATATTCAAGAGGAGGTGGTTATACTCGATTATCTGTTGGAGGATACTCCAAGAAGGGACGCATTAGCTAGAGCTTTGTATGAAGTAAATAAGTGTAGTGGAATTGCAAACATGGAGGAGGATTGATATGGATTTGTGTTGTAACTATATAAAGTATTGCTACGTTGAATTAAAATGTAAAGGACATGTCTCATGTCACGTAGTGGCAGGGTTCAAAAAATAATTTTTAATGGACAAGATTTTCCCTTGTCCATATGTATAACAACCAGATTTTTAAATTTGCAATCGGAAAATCCTGTAGTAATCAACTTTTGCCAGATAAATGCCCTTTTATAAAACTTAAACCAGAAATGAGAACAAAAACTAAGTTTTCAAACTTTTTTATGCCAAAACTTATAATGATCATCTTGGAAACAGAAAGAAAAAACAGTGCATAAATCTAAACATTTACATCAAGTGACTATTTGGATTTCCAGTGTAGACATGGCGATTTGCTTTTGTCTTTCAAATCTGAATGCTTTCGTCAAAATCAAAGTCTTTAGCTGATTTTGGACCATTCAATGTTATACCAATGCATGCGTTTAAAAGCCATCAATGCCAGACGAGGGCGCCATCTATCTTTTACACTTGTTAGGTGTGCTAAATACCCTCTCACATATTGCATTACTTGCACAATCGTACTAATGCAACCTGCAATAATATCAAAATATTCTTGAATCGTCTTAGTTGAAAGGATTTGATGCAATGATCAAACATACTTCTTCAATGTTTTTATGCGCCAATTTGCAGCGGCATGGATCTTATAATCAAGATATTCCCTTCAGTAGTACATCAGAATTAATCAAAGCTGGTACCTTCTCTTACGAACCTCTCAAATCCTTAGATGTACCATAGAAATTTATAAGGTCTTCTAGACTGGCCTGCCCAAACTTCTTTGACAAACCTGCATTTTTGGAAAATTCAATGGAGCGAGCACTTTAAAATGCTTTAAAAAGCGAAGCATCAACAAACCCGCACTCTAAAGATTTACAAATAGCATCGCAAAACTTTTTTTCTTTTCAATAGCATCTTCTAGATCAAATCCCTGCTCATCCCTTGTGATGGAAAATTTTCTATATGTATTCCCTCGAATTGAAGACCTTAAAGCTACTAACCATCCTCCAGGAGGCCCATAATCAGGAATTATGGGGTATCCTCGTGTATTTCATACACATGCATTGATATCAGCTTCAGGTTCATTCATGTAATATGCACGTATTGCCATAATTGCAGTGTCCACATGTTCTTGCATGCAAGTAACATCAACATAATCCGCTTGAAACAATTTACTTAGTATCGTTAGACTTCCAAGTATGTCTGCTAAGTAGTGCAGCAAGTATATGGTCCTAAAATCAGCCAATTTCACAAAAATATCACGACATTCAGTTTCAGAATACCTTAAAATTGCAGGCAAATCTTCACAAATTTTGCTTATCGCATTATGGCGGCTCAACCAACGGGTCTGCTGGATGCATTCCAAGCGTAAGATATCGCATGCGAACTCCTCTAACAGCCCCTGTAATTTTTCTAGCCTTTGGCTGCTACATGAGAAGTGTGAAGCAAGGACATTCACAAGGCTTTCAATTTGTTGTAACCAGTCTGTCCCTTCCATCTTTGATACATCTAATACAGCCAAATTTGCACGACGTGCAATGCAATGAATGGACATCAAGAAAGGATACCTTTCTTTTAATCTGGTAGCAACACCTGTCCTCTTGCCTGTCATGGTGGATGGACCATCTGACCCAAATCCAACAAATTTATTCATGTCTAACCCAAATCCATGCAAACATTCCGCTATAGCATGAAATAATGATGCTGCATCAGCCTTTTTTACTCTTAACATACATAAAAAATTCCGTTTGGGCTCACCACCATCAACCAAATAACTAATGCATATGACCAGATGTGAGTGTGTTGCAATATCTGTTGATTCATCTACTTGTACTCCAAAGAACGGACTTGCTTTCAAACTTGTAATCAAAGATGAATTCAAACTTTTCCCTATACAACAGATAAATTCTTGGCAAGCTATATCATTATGATATAATTGTTTTGTAATAGAAGAACCTGTAATCTCCAATAGTTGAATGGCATGCTGGAAGTCGCTAAAGGACCAACTCCTTGCAGCCACAGTATATGCCACTCTAAATAGATTCAAAACAGCGCCATCAACAGACTCGTGCATTTTTTGAATGGCCACTACAACTGGCTTCTGAGCTTTGGCAGCATCCAACTTTCTTGCTTCTGCTGTAATATGGACACTACAAGCAGCATGCTCAGTATAGCTAGAAGTCTTGAAGTTCCTTGAGCCTCCTTTTGCAAATTTATTGTGACCTGCATGATTTCAATAGTCAATATAAGAAATAACAGTTAGAAATTACAAGCTTGAAAGTGCATCTGCTTACCTCCAATGGCATAAGCTTCACATATTGTGCAAAATACAGCATCAAGATCCTTATCATATCTCATCCATCCCTAAATCTTTAACCATTTGTTCTGAAATGTTGCTTTGGCTTTGCCATTCATCTCTACTTCTGCAGCCTGGTTCTCACCAATATTTTCGTTCTCATCTTCTTCAATATCCTTGCTTTTCATTTTCTTATAAAAGTCAAGGACATTTGGCCCTTGAATACGATTGTTTCTCCTCTTCTTGGCTTTCATTTCGCCTGGCACATAGTGCATACATGCATAAGATAAAGATTTGATGAAACCCATTCATTTATTTACATGTATTCTTGAAAGAGATTATGTACAATACCTGAACTTAATAGATCTCCAAAACCAAGTATCAAGCAAGCACAGACTTTTAGTGCTCTGAAAAATGGAGGAGGCTGTGAAACAAAAATTAATCCTGCCAGGCAACGTCTCCTCTTCCAGCCATTTCGATTCCTTTTCCTATTCCATGTGCATGCAGATCCCTTTCTTTTTTGATCTTCCATTAATGATGGAGGGAGGGCTGGCTGGAAACGGAAATCTTGGCAGCAAATTGCTTAATTGAAGGCGAGCGGGAAATGGATGGAGCTCCACCGCCAAAGGCGGCAAGAGCTCCCTGTTTTTTTCTCCTACTATCTGCTGCTGCTACTTCAAAAAGTCCAAAAACGTCACAATTCTTTTCGTAACCTAATTGCTTTTTGTTTTTTTTTTTTTAATGTTTTTCCGTATAAGGGAATGTCCCTTTACTCGACATTACGGAGGAACAGGAAACGCCGCTGGCGGCGCCCCGCTTCCACCTCCGCATCGTCGAGTAAAGGGACATTACCTTTACGTGGGCGACACTTACGTGTCATCCTACGTGGCACACCAATGAAGAACTCTGTTCTTCCTTTTTTTTTGGTTACCTCTGTTTTGGCCGGGAAGACGAACCCGTGGCGCGATTTTTCGTGGAGCGCCGAAGGCGCTCGAGGTCTACAAGCATTCTTGCTTGCATTTTTTGGCTGGCGCCAGCATTTTTGGTAGTATTCCAGAAGTTTTTGATAGTTTTTTTGAAGTTTCTTTAAGTTTTTTGTTGAGTTTATGCTCATGCTTACTGCAATGTGTATTCCGGCCAAAAAGGTTTGTTAATAACTTGTTATTTTGTATTTCTTGCAGGTCTGGTGTGGAATCTTGCCGAAGATTTGTAAGAATACCGAATATTTTGAAGATCGAAGGTAAAAGGGGTCTGCATGCAAGGCTTTTTTGAAGAATGGCATCTGCGTGCAAGTTTTTTAACTGTATTTTATCTGTTGGCAGATCAAACCAGATTCAGTGCAATTTTTAGTTGTATTTCTTGCCGAAGATTCGTGGGAAGACAACACCTAGGGAACATTCTGAGGATACAAGGTATAAAGATTGAGTTATTGTAGATTTTAGTGTCTGCATGCTAGTTTTTTAGTAGATTTAGAACATTTTAAGTTACTGCATGTTTATTTTTCGTTGTGATTTGTGATCTTTAGGGTTCTTATGCGTGTTTTTTTTTTCTTATACAGGAAAAATATGGTACTGGAAGATTCTGGAGGTTGGATGATGGACTAGTTGGATTCTGTTATGTGTTATTTGGAGTTTCTGAGCATGGTGCCTGGAGGCTTGCAGGCATGGATTCGAGTCAAAGTTCTAAGCCAAGCTTTGATCTGCATATATCTCAAGCTGGTGGTAGTTCAGAAATTTCCACTATGTGTGATATAACTAACCTGCAGGATGAAGACGGTAGCTTTGAAGATGAGTTTTGTGAGGAGGCAATTACCAAATATCTCGAAGAAGCTGAATGTAATGGCCATCTAAGTGTGCTTGTTCCATGTGAAAGTGAGAAGGAGAATTCGGGGAAAGCACCAGCAGTTCCTTTTCTGGAATTAGATAATGATTTGTTGCAAGAAGTTTGTAGCGGAGGGATTAGCAAGTCTGAGGCAAAAATTCAGTGGGCAAGGTGGCGCTTTGACAGTTGGAGAGTCCATTCAAAGATTGCTACTGATAAGAAAGTTGAAGAATTGCCTTTAAAGGAGTTCGCAGACATGTTGGAGTTGTTCATGCTTCAAGTTGTCAAGCTAGATGGATCGATGTTCCCATCTGAAACGTAAGTAAAAAATATTTAATTCAATTTCCTTTGCATTCTGGTCAATTAATTCAGTTGTATTATTCTGGTCAATTAGTTCAGTTGTTTATATAATTCTGACATTTTTTTTCAGACTTTAAGATTTGTTTAGAAGATTTGGAGTGATGATTCGACGGCAGCAGGAGCGCAGGATTGCAGAAACTGGTGTGGAAGAATTTCCATTCCATATTAAATATAGTGCTGTGTTCAGAAGAGCAAGGCTCGCATGTGTTGCTGCAATGAGAAGGTCACGGATGACACCAGGGATTTGTAAGAAAAGAAAGAAAGTAGATGAAATTTCTTTTGCAAATGAGCAAGCCCTTCTATCTGATGCCGACCATGGAATACAGCATTCCGTTGGTCTGCAAAAGAGGATTCTGTTTTACTGTATATCCAGATTCGCTATTAGAGGCCAGGAAGAGTTGGAAGGTCTGAAGGTAGGAGATTTTCAGATAGGGGCAGAAAATGGAAAGGAGTTTGTGGAATATGACGTGAGCATGGATAGGTACCAAGAAGAACAATTTCGGATGCCTCTTCGTGTTTATGAAGATGATGTCATTGTTACCGTACACAAGCGTTGATGAGGACTGGTTGTTCAAACAAGCAATTGTTTTGCCACGTAAGACGGTAAGTAGTTTCCCTTTGTAATTCTGAATTTCTGATTTCTGAATTCTACTTTCTGAAATTATTTTTTGGTTGTAGGCATGGTATAATGTAAAGCATAGGGTCAGTGGACGTAAGATGTCGCAATGGTTAAAATATATGATGAAGATTATAGGAGTCGATGGTGCTTTCAGTGGAAAGAGTGGACGAACGACGCTAGTTTCTAGGCTGTCGCGAGCTGGTGTACCTATTAATATTGGCATGAAAATTACAGGGCATCGCAGTACAGAGGCATTTCAAAGGTATTTTATAGTTATTTAATTTGTTTTATTTTGTTTTATAGTTAGTTCATGTAGAGGTAATGTTTTAATCTTTTTTTATTTCTGTAGGTATGTTGAAACGTCCGAGTTGCAAGTGAAGGCTGCGATGGAGATAGCAGGAAAACCATTTGACGCAACTGGTGCAAGAAGAATGTTCGAACAGGTTTATAAAGAAGAGCTGGAAAAGTATGATAAAGGGCAATTTGACAGTAAGACGGATGCTCCACATGGTAATTCTTTATCTTCATCTGCTTCAATAGTGTCTGCTCCAATGTCTGCTCCAGTGGCTGCTCCAGCATCTGCGACAGTTCTAGATGTTGTCAAGGAAGTTCAGTCAGTTAGTGTCAATGGTCCAGGTGCTATAGTATCAGATGCAGGTCTGCAGGACAAAGAAATCGAAGATGATGCTTTTTTAAACGATCATTGGGATGATTTAGAGAAGCAGGTGGCAGCACAACTGTTTAGTGTTATAGAGAAAACTTTTCATAACTGTATTTTCAATTTCAAGTCAAGTGGAAAGTCAAGTTGATATATTGTGATCTCTTCTGATACTTTTAATGAATATAATCAGACTTTTGCATTAGTAATATGTTTTCCGATTGTTCATTATTGTAATGGATGAAATACTAGCTTCCTTTGATTGTTTATTAAATTGGTAATTGTATTCATAGAGTTATATCTGAACACCCAGAATGTAACTAGATTTGGAATACAAGTAGAAATGCCAGAACGCAACTAAAAAAACAGAATGCAAGTAGAATGCAAGTGAAAATGCAACTAGAAACGGAATGCAAGTAAAAGCAGAATGCAACTAAATTTATTGAACATTCCTGGAATTGAAAAATGCCACGTGTCATCACCACAATGAAAGTTAGGGCAGGATGACACGTAAGTGTCGTTTACTTTTTTTAGGATCCATTATCCATAATCTATTAATAATATCTATTAATAATATGTTATATTATCATTCGATTTACATCTATATACTTATATACTACTAAAAAAACCCTTGCCTGCTTAGAGATGGACCGGATTTTTTCTCCTACTGTTTAATATTAACAAGATTTTCCCTTGCACCTTCTCAACTATGCAAGAAGTAGGTCCCTTTTCCAATTTGCTGATACTGGCAATTTAAAAAATGGACCAGACAGACAAAGGGTTTATTCGGGTATTTTTTGAACTACGGTAGTGGAAAATGTAAACTTTTAAGACATGTCTTATATTATTGAGACATGTCTTATTTGTTATAATGAAAAAATGATAAAAAAAAATAAGACATGTCTTAAACATGATGTGGCATCATAAAATGGTGTCATATATCTACACATATATAATCGAGACACACCAAGATTCGATTCCCAGATTCCTGGGTGGGGGAAAAAATCGTGAGGGAAAAATATACCTGCAAAAATTTCCAATGATGCCACGTTTTTGTCCTTATCCGGTTTCTGAGGAATCCGCCCGTCAAATCCGGTCATTTTGGTAGGGAGGGCAACATCGCGGCAGCAGATTAGAAGACTTCGAGAACAAAAGGCAAAGCCGCCCAGAAGTTTTTTCACCCATTATCCGCGCTCGGATCACCGTAATTCTCCGCGAGAACTCATCTTGATTGTTTGGGTTAGAAGCATTCTCATTGCAAATAGTTGTGCTTGGTTAGTTGATCGTTCTTAGTGTGTCTTTGCAAGGTACTTGTTTTATTTTGCCTTCGATCTTGGTACAGGGCTTTGGATTGTGGCATTTCATTTGACACTCTTTATTTATATCTGCGATTATGGGTCTCCTTGCAAAAATCGCCCGCCGAGGGGTTGTTCTTTGTCCCCCCGCTTTGGCGAAGTCATGTTCGTGGATTGAGCCGGTGCCGCCGCCGCACAAGAATCTCAATCTTCTTCGACAATGGAGTTAGCGTTAGGCGTGGCGAGGTACCCCTGCTTCTAACGTTAACAGACCTAGAGATTTGGGCTTGCTTTCTCATTTTGGAAGCCTCTTCTGTAAGCTTTTGAACGGAGACATTTAATCATGTTGCTCGAGTAAAGAAGATTACGCACCATACTTGGGGCTTCTTTGCTCAAACTATCCCATGCTACCAAAAATGAACGCCCCGATATCATCGAGCTTCAAAAGCCCCTCGCTTTACGTTGAATTGGGTTTGGGGCTTCCAACTCTGCCATTCATGCGGTTATGTGGTATGTGCCTATCTGTCTTTCCCATCATTCTAAAAATCGATATAGAACAAGGAACGGCCCTATTCTTCCCCTTTTTTTGTCTTTGATCAAATTAAGCCTTGCCAAAAATATGGTGCCTGAGGATTTCTATTGAAATTAAGGCAAACGCCGGTGGAAATGATAAAAGTGGCGTAATTTGTCTTTTGGAACAAGCGCTACAATTAGTTTCATTTGCGTAAGCAAAGGCTTTGTGGTACATGGTATGTTCTATAACTAGTTTGCAATTTAACTAAATACACACACCGACGATTATGTATATGGCGGGTAATGGAGTTCTTCTCGGATTAGAAGGTCTGTTTTGCAAGTTTCACGCACAACAAGGGGACTTGAAGAAGCTTCGGCAGACATATGAAAACCCAGGTCGCTAAGGATTTTAAAGTATAATACCTTATATTTTCGGCTTCCTATTGTAATTTGAAGCAAGATCGGTGATTCTGTGGTGAATTTAAGGCATTGCCAAAAGTCGAAATATTTATGACTTGGCCATTAGGGTTTATGGCATCTGAGAGACACTACTTTGGCAAGAATACCTTTGCATTGGAGTTGAAGGTATTACGCCTTTATCTTTACTCTTAAAAGCACGCCTAACCTTTTTTTTTTTTTTTTCCACATTATGATGGTCTTGCTTTACATTTCCCGAATGGAAACGCAGAAGCTTCGAGCTATTTATTAGGCGTGCTAGAAAGACACTAAAGGATCCATTCTCATGTATTGAGAACCGCCAATTCTTACCATCATAAATTGCAATAAGCTATTGAAAGGGGATAAGCATGAGGTAATGTAACGAGACTTATCTAATCCTTGATGATTCACCGAGAGATGAAAGGTTTCTTCAATACGTGCATCCTCAAACTTGGAACCATTAGCTTGCACATCAAGATTGCATCATGTTGGAATTGAGGAGTCATTTGCATCACCCCTTGTGATGTAGCAAGTGGACATTCTCAAAATTATAACATCCACGAAAAATGATGATGCAGATTGCTTCGTGGCATGTAGCTTTATTAGACTACAAAGTCTGATGCAAAGATGCTCTGTCATTGAGGGCTTAACTTTCCTCGGGAAGAATATGTAGCAAAGTTTTATTGTTGGAATAAATCCAGGAAAGTAGTGTAGATGATTCAAAAAAAAAAACGTATTTTTGCTAGTAATCATAAAATATAGGAGGATTTTTCGTCACAAAGATCACAGAATATTGGCTATTTTTTGGCTCAAAATGCACGCAAAGGCTATGGCATCTATGATGGCTATGGCATTTGTGTTTGTTTGAAATTCCGGGCGTGGTGTAAAAAGATATCCCACGCGATCTTCTTCGGCCAGGACAAATTTCTCCAATGTTTCCCGCCCTCTGCTAGCAATTTCAAGCAACCCTTCGCATCCTTGACTCTAAGAGGATTGATCTGCCCCAAAGTGCAACAAACTATGTTTTTATGCTTAGTTGTTTCGGCATTGTGAAATTCACCAAAAAAAAGCCATAACCATTTGGTAGTTTGCAAGAGTTCATTAAATTTTTCCTGTAAGTTGCCACTATTGATTTTTCCTTTGTATTTCCTTGACATGTGTTGTAAAGTAGCATTTAAAGTTTGAGCAAGATTCTAGAACTATCTGGTCTATCTTACGGCAAGGACACGCATCCCATATATTCAATCCGTTCAAGAAAGCCTTTTGCGCAAATGCGAACTATGATAAATCCATTACTAAACAAGACTAGAACTTAGACTCGGGCCAACTTTATTGGGTTAGAACTAAAGAAATGTTCCGCCGCGATAAATTTCTTGTAATTATATGTCAGTCCTAAAATGTGACTGTAGCAGAAAATCACCCATGCTATGGTATAAACTCCTTGGCAGCCAAATATGAAGCGATAAAATTTGGGGATTTCTGAAAACACGGCGAACCAGTCTCATTTTAAATAGACACGATGGAAAGTAGGCAGAAACTGCTATTGGAAAAGTCGTCCTAGCTGCTAGAAAAATCTTCGTTTTGTTAGTGGGCCAAAACCATGGCGTCCTATGCCGGACTTCGCTTCTTCCTCGTCCTGCTTCCTCTTGCACTCTACGCTTCATCTGCAGATACGGCCGAAACGTAAGCATTCCTTTTTTTTTTTTCCTTTTGCAAATTTTCATTTGTGAAAGCTCAATTGTTCGTCTGCCACAGATCCTGATCAGTTCTTAACCTTGCAGGCATTCTTTTAAGTCTAACGCTGACGCTGGTATTGGGTTTGTTCTGCATCAACCAGACAGAGTCTCTGTGGACCCATCCAAGGTTATTCCTTTGTCGTGGAAGCCTAGGTATGCTGTGGGAAATGTTCTTTGCATGCTGGATATTTAGGAATTTATATACAACCTTGTGGTCTGTTTGCATAATTTTGCAGAGCATTTTTATATCCAGGTTTCTTAACTGACGAGGAATGTGATCATCTCATCCAATTGGTAAGTTAATTTACCCTATCTACTGGTTTTTCATTTTCAGTACTTAAAAAGTGTGGTACTTCGGAAAAAGTACTATCTATCTATCTTTCTTTCTTTCTTTTAAGTTGCATAAAATAGGCCGGGGTTAGCTCCACCATGTAATGCATGTAATCTGAGCTTGGGATTTTTGACTAGGCCAAGGACAAGTTGGAGAAATCAACTGTAGTTGACGATGAATCTGGCAAGAGTGTCCTAAGCAATTATCGCACAAGTTCAGGCATGTTTTTATTAGAGCACCAGGTACTTATTGCATAAGTTCTTTGCTTCTTAGTGGCATGATTAAGTGATTTTATTATATTTAGTTTGAGCATTTTAATGTGATTATCTGGCGCAATACAAGTGGACTTACATCTTAGAAACTCCAACATTATGGGACCTCCCATCCTCATCCCTAATTCCTAGAAAACTCCAACATCCCAGACCTTGGTCCCATCCTCATCCCAAATTCCTAATTACTGAACATTGTGACTAGTTGATACTGAAACACATTTTGTGATACCTAAGAAACAATCTATATTTACATGCCCAAGGATTCACCTATAAATATTATATACATTTTCAACATGGCATTTGCATTCTTGGCATTGGGCAAAAACCCCTTATCTACCATCATAAAACCACCTCGTTTTTATACCTTCGCCCATTGTCTCGACATATATACCTCATAAAGTATTTTTTCTATAATAATCATTATTTTTATTTTTGCAAATGAAATATTTGCTTAACTTTTTCCATTTACAGTTATGAATATTGCACTCTAGTTGTATTTTGGACATTTAAACATTAAAATGTCGTTATATGGGATAAGGAAAAATCATTACATATATGTTGCATATGTAAAATAACATAAGCCTTTAGCTATTACGTAAAGACCCCTCAATGCATCTCCTTTGCAACCATTAGAGTAATTATCTATTATCTTTAGTAAGTATATACCTACACCTAGACCTTAAAAAAAAATCCCTTTACATAACACAAATGCACCCTCTTCTTACATGCTTAGTTTAATCACATATTGAGGAACATCCTTATCCTCGTCAAAGAAAGAACAAATCGTGGAACAAATGAGCTTTTGTGAGCAGAATTATTCTAAAGGAGAAATTCCTCAAGAGATGAAGCCACAAACTCAATAGATAGATAGATAGATAGATAGATAGATAGATAGATAGATAGATAGATAGATAGATAGATAGATAGATAGATAGATAGATAGATAGATATTAAACGTCCCCAAAGACCAATTGGCCATGGGACCCAAACAACGAAGGGGCATAACAGATAGAAAAGGCATAAGAGCCCAAAATTGCAAAGAGCTAATAACATTTATATAATAAGATAATGGTAGCACAACACCATTTTGTAGAGTAATAAGTGAGCTCTTAAAGCAAGAAGGGGAACCATTCTTTTAAAATAGCAAAAATATAGACTTTTACTAAGTTGGAGGGTCAACCTATGCCTATATAACAACCGCAGATCTTTAAAGCTTTTGTTGCTCTACCAGGACAAGCCTGGGGCCACATGTCCATACATTTCCATTCATTCATTTATATATTCATGCATTGAAAGATCCCGCCCTCAATAATAATTATTTCTTCTCCGTTGCGTTCACCACGTTCCTTCACGACGTAAATAGACACGATGGCTTGCTACATATTTATAAGAGCGAAGACAACAGGGATAGTACAACTCCTCTAAGTATATTATGTTCTCACAACATTCTGTTTTGTTTTACAATTTTTAGAGATTTCTATCAAATTTTGCAAAGTACATAGAAATTTGCTTCATGCCAATTTCAAATTTCGTTTATTATTGGGACTCCAGGATGAAATAGTTTCAAAGATTGAGGACAAGATTGCGGCGTGGACATTTCTCCCTAAAGGTATTTATGTTTGAATGTTACCGGGGTGGGGGTTTTTTAATCTGGATAGTAATAAGTCTGCTGCGCACTTTCATTGGGTCCTATAGGCCGATTGGTCTCCGTGGATGATAAAAGCCATTCTATTTTATTCTAAGCTATTTATTTTAGTAGTTATCTAATCTTTAATAACCTAATTCTATGTCCTTTTTGACACCTTGAAAGAAAATGGAGAAGCAATCCAAATACTCCGTCTGAGCACAGTGAAAAAATATGATCCTCATTTTGATTCCTTTCATGATAAATTAAACGATGCTCTTGGTGGGCTTCGAGTTGCAATCAAACCGTATTGATGTACCTCACGTCTGCTAAAATGGGAGGTGAAACTGTTTCCCTAATTGAGGTGATCGTCAATTTTGCTATGTTGCTTGCATTTCAATCATTTTGATATCCTTCATGTTTATGTTTCCAGGAAAAAGCTGTCAAAGACGCGATTCACAGTCCAGATATAACAGTGGCAAAGTGTAGCGGTGAGCGCTGATACCAACTTGTGTTTTAGGTTACTTCAAAATATATAATTGTACTGGTCTTATTAATCTTGGTTCTTTGACAGTTAAACCAAAAAAAGGGGATGCTTTGTTATTTTTTAGCTTTTCCATCCAAGGACGATTCTAGATGAATCTAGTCTTCATCTTTGGTTGTCCTGTTATTGAGGGAGAGAAATGGTCTGCAACAAAGTGGATACATGTTCAACCTTTTCGAAAGCCCAAAGCTACTGGTTGTCAAGATGAGAACGAGAAATGTGGTGAATGGGCTGCTTATGGTGAGTGCAAAAAGAACCCAAGCTACATGGTTGGATCTCTTGAATGGCCTGGTGCGTGTCAAAAAAGTTGCAAGTTCTGTTAGTACTCACTAGCTGGCCATATAGAAGTCAACTATATCATTAGCAATAGTCTATATATCATTTTCATGGTCTTAAGCAAAGTAGTTATTCACTAGTTATGGTATCTGGCATTGCCAGATAATTTGAAAGAGTGGTTTGTTGGCTAGAGATGTGAATCTAAGGAAGCCCCTCCCCCCTCCCCCCAAAACACGTGTACGCGCGCGCGTGTGTGTGTGTGTGTGTGTGTGTGTGTGTGTGTGTGTGGAGTGTGTGGGTAATATAGTGTGTGTGTGTGTGTGTGTGTGTGTGTGTGTGTGTGTGTGTGTGGCCATTTCTTAGATGCATATTCTAAAGCATGGCAATCAACTCAAGGGGACCACATTTCTCGTTCAAGAGGATCTCGCCCCAGCACAGCTCTGCAAATGGAAAGTGGAATTATGTCGGGTGCACGAGGCTCGCCTGCGGTGGAAGTGGGCAGTGTACAAAGGAGGTCAGATTCTCATTAGGGATCAGTGGCCAACTGATCCATGGACAGTTTTTGCATAGCCCGTCTCTTCTTTCCTTTTTTTTTGTTGTTTGTATTTGTGTTTTTGTTTGTCACTGTATTTTGTGATGGCATTTATTCCCCGAGTTTCATTTGGGCTCCGACCCTTTGCATGTACCGTCTCATGGCCCGCTAGGCTCTCCAGTGGACGTAAAGAAACATATCTTATTTTATCATATCTTTAAGATTCATTGATGAAGGAAAAAAAAACATTATGAACAGAATTATGAATTTGATCTCAGATGTTGAACTATATGTATGTTGTAGCCTGGTGTGTTTGTTCATATGGTAACTTTGGCAGAAATGATCTTATGTTCAGGCATTGTCGTTACGAACCTATATAAATTTGTGTTGAAATGTTAAAGCAACTAATGATTTTCAAAGAGCCATCTACCATCTCAAACCAAATTGTCATGTAAATAAGAGAACTATATGCTTGCATATCGATGCTTATGTCAAAGATGTTTGTTAATTGAAATAGAAGAAGTCATCTGAAGTAACATGAGTGCATAACAACAAAGTTTGGTACAAAGGGTCAAATTTGAATATACATTGCAGTTGCAATTATCTTGTGAGTGAAGATCAATATCTAACATCGTTGAAATCAAACTTTGTCAGACCCATTTCTATGCACGATGACGTGACTGTGCTAGGAATAAAGCAAGTGGCAAAATAAAAACATCATAAAAATAGCTCGATCTAAATATCCAAATGCCCAAAAGTTTGCAACGAAATGCACATTAAAAGTAATATATTCACATTTCACTCCAAATCTAAGCTATGAGTAAATCTCCCTTGTAAAAGGATGTGGTTAAAAAAGATGCTTGTAGAAACCCTACATAAATACCTAATGCATTATACTTTTCATTAGTTTTAGTAGTTTGGATAAAATTTTGATATGGGAAAGCTAAACATAATATAATGTTGAGCTCTACATGATGTAGACGAAGCAAATGAATAGAAGTATGTAAAAGGATTAGCAGGTCTGCCTTGCCCAATCGATTTGGGCCAGGTGGCAATTCTAGATTGGTTACTATTAATTAATTTGATATTTTAGCCCTTTTAATCTTAGGTTAAGCCCTAAATTCGAATTAGGGTTTAGGGTTAAGTTTCCACCTTAATAATTAATGATTAACATAGCTAACCTTAGTTTATGAATAATTAAGTGCCATTAATTATTCATAGTGACGTGTCATGTATTTATACTCAAAAAGGCGTATAAATATATGGAACGTCACAAAAGCTGTTCCCAAAAAATGATAGAGAAATACTGCGGCTACTACTGAGAAGAAATGGGCCATAACCCTACTGAACCCATCCCTAATATTTCCTTCCTCCTGCTTAGAACAAAAGCTATCAAACACAATAAAATCAACGGACAAGATCGTTTTTCTTTTTTTTTTTCTTTTTTTCTTTTTTGAAGGACGACAAACTCTTATTCAATATTCCAGAAGAAGTACACATATAGATGCAGAGACAGGAATAAAATCTCAGCAGACAAAGATAATCCACTGAGTGCAGCCACCTGTCTATACCCAAATATTCCTCAAAAATCAAACGTCTTTTCTCAGGAGCAAGCTAAGAACATAGGTATGCCTTCACCAATCTGTCTTGTGCCTCATGAAGAAGTTGGTCGACACTAATTGATAAGCCTTTGAAGATACACATTCGCCTTCTTTTCCAAATAGACCACAACAACCAGCCTGAAGCTAAGTGAAAAGCCTGTTGTTGCAAGCTGTTCCAAGTGGAAGGATAAATGGCGAGAAGCACCTGCTGGTTAGTCAAGACCGACCAAACTGGCTGAACGGACAAGATCGTGCACAAACTATCATCTTATTTCGGCTTTAATATTATATATAGATGATCCTCATTTTAATTTCCTCTTGATTTTTCCCCCATAATCACTCAAGAGTTTTGTTTGAACTAAAAGCTCATCGAAAAGGATTAGTGGATGCTTGGCACATGGAATGCTTATTTAGAAGCACTCGATTGAATGAAATATCAGATGCAATCTCCATAAAAATGGTCGTGCACTTACAATTCATGCAGCTTCACTACAATCCGTGCAGCTTCAATATTGATGCAGCTTCATTTGCGTTGAAGGGCAACTCATTTGCAGCAGCTTCGTCTCCTCGAATCTGCAGCAGCTTCCACGCTCGCCGACTTGCCGCAGCTTCCACGACGTCGCCCAAAAGGTACAGGTTGTTAATGCTTACTTGTTTTTTTCTCCTTTCGTTCGACGAGACTGATGGATGCCTTTTTTTACTTTTTTTGGCTTGTAACAGAATACCGCCTTCTGTATGAATACGCCAGGAATATGGGCATATTCGGTTTCAAAGATTGAATACGGCGTATGGTGATTTTGAATACAATATTTTTTAAAAATCTGTATTCCCCGTATTCTAACATGAATACGGCCGTATTCTGTCACTGTAAAATCTAAGCCATACACTTAAGTTAACCTAATCATGCCAAGTGTAGTCTGCCACCATTGACACCTAGCATGTGCACAATGTTAACCACTAGGTGGTTAACACTGCCTCCCCCTAAAAGTTTTTAGCACAAAAACGTGTACATACTTTTATAAGACAAGTCCGATAATGACAACAGGGTGCCAAAAATTTAGGGGTAAAAATGATGGTAATGGTTGGGTTGTGTTGCCATAAAAAACTCCTTATAAATGTGTTGATGACGAAGAAGATCCGAAGGAATGTCGATGCAGAACGTGGATCATAAGAACTGGGGCAAGAAAAACATGAAGACCATCCCCTTATATCATGGGTAAGTCCATTTGAACAAATAATGCCCAAAAGAGTGCTAAAAAACAATAATTATATGGGTCTTAAAAACGTAAGCACCATGAAAGTGTCCCCCCGTGATCAGCCATAGAAGAGCGTGACTATGCGTGACGATATTTTTGCAGGGCATGGAGCTTGAGCTAAGAGCGTGGCCATAAGTCTTTGCAGGAAAGGTAAGAGGCTCTAGTGGAGAATCTTCTAAAAGATCCCAAGAAGTTCTGGACACAAATAAAAACCAAAAGAAAACATGATCAAATGTTGGATACGGAGCAGCTTATGCAACAAGTACGTAAATTGTATCATATAGATGACTTAGATGATCGATTAGAAAGAAAGGGATCTATATTGGTGGTAACTGAAGATGATGTGACATATGGTGTAAAAAGACTCTCATGTGGGAAAGCAAAAGATGCATTTTGTTTGGTTGCAGAAATGGTGAAGTGGGCTGGTGTTACTGTGAAGAGGATTATTACAAATATGTTGAATGATGCTTTAGTTAATGGTTTTCCTCCCTCATGGCAGATTAATAGAGTTACACCCATTCATAAAAGTGGAGATATACATGACCCGAACAACTATCGGATGATCATGGTAAGTAGTTTGTTTGCTAAACTCTTTGCTATAATAGTAGAGCGTAAAGTAAGTACATGGGCTGAAGAAAACAATGTAAGGGCAATGGGACAAGCAGGTTTTAGGCCTCATCGATCCACCATAGACCACCTGGTTACTATTAGAACCATTACTGAGTCTGTCAAGAAGACAAAAAAACCGCTTTTTGCTCTGTTTATAGACTTGACTAAAGCATTTGACATGCTTAGAAGGAGAAATATTTGGGAGTACATGGAGTTCATTGGGGTACCTCTAGAATTAAGAAATGCAGTGTCCACTTTATACGAGAAGGTTGTTGTGAGGCTTTCCTTTCCATTATATAATGAATGTTCTGAAGAGGTCATTAGCAACATTGGAGTTAAGCAGGGGTGTCCACTTTCCCCGACACTATTTGGAATATACGTTGATCAATTGGAGGGATGGCTACAACAACAAGGTGGGAGAGGGACCACGATTGCTGGGTATGTAATCTCTCTGTTGCTTTATGCTGATGATATTGTGATTTTTGCTAGGACGGTGAAAGATATGCAGCAACATATCAATGCGCTCGCGCTTTTTTGCCAAAATACAGGTATGCAGGTAAATCTGAATAAGACTAAGATATTGGTATTTGGTATGAGATCACCCAAATTTCAGTTTTACTATAATGAGCAGCAAAATGAAATTTGTGATACCTATAGGTATCTTGGTTTGATAGTTGATCATAACTATGGTTGGAATAAAACTGTAGAGCATAGGACAAATGCTGGGCTTAAAGCCCTTTATGCAATGCAAAGGAAGTGTTGGAAGGCAAATATCACAGATTGGAAGTTAAAAAAAAATGCTTTATGATATGCTTGTGCGCAGTGTAATTCTATACGGATATGAAGCATAGGGGACAGGACTGTCACTTGATATGTGGAAGAGGGTAGAGAAAATACAAAAAAAGTTTATATTAGCAGAGTTGGGTGTTAAGGTGTAGACTCTGTATCCTATGATGTTGGCCGAGACTAGTATATGGCCGTTAGAAGCAGAAGCACTTTATTGTACTCTAAAATATCTGCTTAAAGTACAGGAAATGGATGCACAAAGGTTGCCTAAGCTTGCATTGATACAGAGTACTATGAAGGGTTGGTGTGCAGATATCGACAAATGGCTCAGGAAATGGGGGATGTCATTAAATGAAATCCCTGATGATAACAAACAGTTGAGAGAATGGATGGAAGGAAAAATATGCACTACTCTATGGCATGATGCAGGTACAAAAGGAAAGTTTTACAGGACCATTATTAACCCTGAACTCCAAGCTGCACCACATTTGGGGAGCAAGATGACTTATTTTAAGCGACACTTATTATGTAGACTACGATTGAGTTCACATCATCTGGGGGTGGAGGTGGGCAGATGGGGTAATTTCCCTAGAAGCAGACGCACTTGTAAGGTTTGTGGCGAGGATGAAATAGAGGATGAAGAACATTTTATACTGAAGTGTCTTGCATATCAAAACTTGAGGCATAAGAATAATATACCCCAGGGGGTCTCACTGCATGCTTTCTTTAGGCTACCACTAGAAAATATATGTAATTATTTGATAGATAGCTTAGAGACAGCTGTTAAGAATTATAAAGAGTTATATGAAGATGAGGAGCGAGAGGACAATGATGCTCTAATGGAGAGCTCATTGGATCAAATGGACAATGTATAAGCAAATTTGATGTCTTATAGACCTGATGGTCTCACAGACAATAAACATTTTCTTTCTTCTTCTTCTTCCCTTTTTTTTTTTCCCCCATATAGCGTGGGCGTGCGTGAGCGTGGGAACAAAGGAGCTTGGCTTGGCGTGAGAACCGTGGGCATAAAATACAGCGCGTGGCTGTTCGTGGGCTATGAGCATGGCTCTGTTATTCGCATGGACCGTGGCCCGTGAAAAAAAAGCGTGACCCTGATAACACCTGGTGCAAGAACTGAAGATGGGTCTGACCTGACGTGCCCATGGACGCTATGAGATGTGGGCGTGGCCGTGAGGTGAACCGTGAGGGCATAACCGGTAATAAATGAGACGTGTCACAAAAACATTCCTCAAATTATAGCATGAACCCTAAAATAGGCATGAACCCTAAAATTATGCTCTGTTTGGCAGTCGGCTATGACAATGCTTGATTCTTCTATCTCAAGAAGCGGTGCTCCATCCTTCTATTTCAAGAAGAAATCATGGCAACGGAGATAGGCAGAGGGCAAAGCCGATTTTTCTACTATAGATAAGTATGGCTGATTGATTCATGTGCCTCGGATGCAGACAGAAGACTCTGCTTGCTGAGCAAAATCTGCTTGCTGAATAGAATTTGAATAGGCATTTGTTGGATAAACTTGAATAGCCTGTAGAATCTGTGTGGAAAGAGAGAAAATATCTGACTCTGCTCAACAAAGATGAGAAAATATCTGACTCTGCTCAACAAAGATGTTCGAATGTCTCTTTCTAGCCTTGACTGATGAAAAGATTTTGTTTGTTTGCAGATGATGTAGACCAAAGAGCTTAAATCCGACCTGAGGCTTCGAAAATTTCTTCATAGATGACTTGCTTGAAGATTTCTCTGTAGATGGGTGGGGGCTAGCCACAGTGCGGCTGGCCCTCTTGAAAGAACTCAAGAAGATATTTGCAAATGCTTGACAGTGCAGGAATAAGTCTAGGAAAGGGTTGAATACGCTGTGTGTCTGACAGATAAAAATGAGCAAGAAGCTAGTTTCGGCTGCAAATGATGACACAAAGACTCTGTAATTCTGGATGTGCTTGCTGCCTGTTCTTGATATGCTTTGAAAAACGATGTTCACTTGAACTGTTCTTGAACTGTGCTTTCTTGCAGGTGATGCAGACGAAAAAAGAACGATTATCCTCCATGGAAATATGATACTTGAACTGACTGACAGGGGGCTAGCCAAGCTGCTGGCCCTCGATGAATAAATAGCTCTGAAATAGAACAACTCTGCACGGTTTGAAGTTTACTGGACAGACGCTACAAGGGGTCACCATAGGGGCTGAAAGGGGGCTAGCTGATTGCTGGCCCTCTGTAAAGAATCTGAAGAAGAAATCGTCATAAAAACCTGGGGATACCTTGCTGATGTACTGCATGAAATCCATAAGTTTGTTTTTTTGGCAATGCAAAAGCACAATTTTTCTGATAAACCAAGATAAGGCAGAAGAGAACAAAGAATGAATCATGATTTGCCGATAATATTTTCAGCAGAGAGAAGATAGGAAAATGGGATCAAATGCGTTATTTTCCTGATATTTTTGCAGAGAGGAGTGGTATCACCACTCCAGAAATCTTTGACTGTAAAACTGTGCTTGCTGCACCATGAAAATCAGAGTTTTTGAAAACTATTTTCATAAGAAGAGTAATTTCTAACAAATTGATTGACAAAGTGGCCTCCAACTGGACCATTTCAACAACTGGTTGGGCCAAATAAGGGAGTTTGAAGGGTTGAGAGTAATATACAAAGAGTATTCAAGAACCGATGATGATAACAGCAGCAAGGACAACAGCAAAACAGCAAGGCTCAAGAAAGTGATCACGAGCGAACCCGGCATAACGGCACCACTGTTAATTGTGAGTTCTTGGCATGCACCCTGCAGCAGCAGTCTATAACTGCCAGATGCTACAAGGCTGCCATGCTCATGATCACAAAACAAGAACAAGAAAAACAAATATGTACAAAGAGTGAAGGAAACGTGGCCAAATGAGGCTCTCCAAACTTGAGATAAAACCTGAGTACATTTGAAGAGGCTCCGGTCTAATATAGTGTAGACCGCAAATCTGAGCCCTACATCTAGCTAAATCTAAGCCATACACTCAAGTTAACCTAATCATGCCAAGTGTAGTCTGCCACCACTACCAGTAGGCGATTAACAGGCCTAATGCTTTCCACCAACCACAGGACCAAACAGGTCCAAGCAGTGCTGCAGTGGCAGCTGTAGTACAGGAAGATGAGGACCGGGTCATGTACCTCGGATCAAGACGCAAGAATGAGCCTGCAGGCAATGTCACAGAAATTATTAAAGGTATGTTGATTGCTCTTCCGACTGAGGAGGATGAAAAGAGGAGACCTTTTTGGATAGCCAAAGTACTTGATACAATCAAAGAGAAAGGCCTGGTGACTAAACTCAAGATTTATTGGCTTGTTACACGTTCAGAAAATGCTTTTGAAAATAGGTATGAGCTAGAAATGAGAAGTCAAGGAAAGGGCAAAAAAGCCAAGAAAGTCGGATGTAGGGATGATCTAGACTTAGTGAGTATTCTGTGCTATGATTTCAAATTGAAATCAGACAATCGTTTACGCCAACAATCAACTTGCTTAAGAAGGCTTGTAACTACGAAGAAGAAGATGAAGAAGAGGTTGGGAATGCTTCACCCTCTATTGATAATGACGAAGAAGATAACTCAAGCACTTCCTCAAGTGACAGTGAAAGAAGTGAAACTGACGAAGATGGCATAAACGAGCATGAAGATGTCTTGGATCCCTCTCTTATCACTCCTCACACTTTTGCACATAACTGAGTCTTAGGAAAAAAGAAGTAAATTTTGAATGTAAATATGAAGATTTTATCTTCAATTTTGAAAATACTACTATTTCAGTTGTAAACTTCACTTCGATTTTCGGTGAAAATTTATGTTCTCTTAAATCAAAGGTTTGCTCTAAAAAGACAATTCAGACAAATTATAATTGCTAAAAAAAGTGTCACTTTGACATAGTCAATTCTCTATTTGGAGAAAAAAATTAATGATTTTGGGGGGGTCAAAATACACTTTTATGCCCTTTTTTTTCACCTCATTTTAGCCATTTTTTGCAGAAAAATAGGGAATCTTCAAGGAATATTCCTTCTGCTCCCGTTTCAATGATTTGCTCCCGTTTCAAATGCAATCTTGTTACATGTCCAAAACTAGAACATCCTCTTGCGCCTTTCCCACTAAACCAAAATAAGTATGTTCTGCATGAGGAATGCCACGACAGTACAAATAACATGTATCTTAATAGATGCATAGCACAAGAAATAAAAATGAAATTTATAACATTGTTTTAGAAAAAATCTAATTTAATCACTCAGAGAAGGAGAATGGTAGATTCACGAAATTCATGAGATTGTTAAATTATTCCATGGATAAAAGATCACTTGTGAGTTGAAGAGGACTTTTACATATGGCATTACCACGATGCAAACAATAATTCTTTTCGAAAGGTTTCTCAAAGAAAATACGTGTAAACTTCTAAGAAGAACTTGGTGCATTTGGTTTGCTCAACTGGCATATCCTACAGACTACATTCTGATTCATTTAAAGCCTAAACATCTAGAAAAATCATTTGTCAATTGAAGAGGTAATATAAAAAATATTGTTGGGTGATGTGGGTGGCCCCATATGATTGCAAAGTAGTCATTAGTAACATAAAAGACAAAAAAAATTGGTTCTTAAATCCATCAATTTAGCATATTCCTGAACAACACAACCCAACTAACAACCAAGCAACAAAGAATCTAGCCTATTTTGCAGAACCCCATCTAAGCCCACACAGCCAATAAACTTATCTAAGCAAACACTAGCTTATTGCCACCAAACATCCCCTATAGGCTACAAAATATCTAAAACCTATCAAATCTGCACTAACAAATCCTACTATACCTACAAAAGTCAGAGCCCAACCCCACATCTATATTATTTTATAGAACCAGGACTAGGCTTATGCAATGTTTCCGAACAAGCAACCACCTAAAACCAACAGTAAAAGCCACAGCAACCATTATTGTGTAATCTATGTTCTTAAATAGACATTGAATTATGGTTTTGAATGTAACTCTTCTAGCCTTGAAATTCTTCTCATAGTTCAGTATGAACTCGAAGCTTGATTATTTTGGTACACAATCTCTGGCGATAAAATGTTCACTTAGATGATCCCCACTTTCTCCCCCTTCCATCTGATGTACCAACCATTAGTATATACTCAATTACAAAAGACAAATATTCATTTATGTTTACCTTTAATCTGAGAATTCCACAGCTTGCACATTTGCACAAGTACTCAAATTCTTTAATGTCTTGTCAAACAAACGCTATTGTGTTGTGTCTGTACTGCACTACAATTTTGAAATCCAAAAATAATAAAACAATAATAAATAATTAGAAGCATGGATCATTCTCTACATGTCAGACTTACCCGTGGCATCAAGAAACGCCTCCATTTTGTACACTCATTCTTGAACAGCATCCAGATCCATTGCTTTGTGGGTCAATCATAACCTCAGTAGCTGCTTGATGCAGATCTGCATAGAAGATTCTAATGCTCGTGTTGGTTAACACCATATGCAGGCGATCAAGTGTGGCAAACAATACACCATTGCGTAACATAGAAATTTCATTGTAGGCATTTACTATGGCAACATGGATCTACCAAAGAAGGAACAGTACAGAAATAAGAAAAATATGAAGAAGAATGCATTGAAGAACCTAGTGCTGCAGATTTCATGCGAAGAAATCAGAAAAATGTAGTTCAAGAAAGTAACAAAGAAAAGAGAATAAAGCAGTAGATTGTGAAAGGATGCATTACCCTGATAGTAGTCGTATCCTTTTTCACATCCCATGGCACAAGATAGAGCTGGACTTCGCTTAGGTTGAGATTTATATTTAACAAAGCAAATCGATAATCATTATGGCCTGCAGATATGGCATACAAGCCATGTTCAAAATATTCTGGATCCGCAATTCTTGCTGCGCTGGGCCTGTATAAGCGATTATTCTTTTTTGATTTGTACAAACCTAAATTGCAATTTAAAACAATCTTGCCATGCTTCCCCCAACATCAAAGCCAAAATGCATGCCCAACTGCATATGAATGTAACAAAGGGATTTCTAGGGCTTGAGCTACATATCAATCCGGCACATGAATTATAATCCAAAAATGCTCTTCAATATCATCTATTCTAATCTACTCGATGCAAAATCACATGCAAGCAGTCGGCATCCCAAGGTCCTGTGGTAACAAAAAATGCTAGAATGCCATTTATGATAACATCTCGAAATGCATTTTTCCCTTGAAATGTGACCATGGGATTCTCAAGCATAACACCTGTGGAAGCAGAAGACTCACCTGTTGTAGGTGGAGCAAGGTTACACAACCTGTTGATATGACTCCACTCGATGAAGTGCAGCTCTATAAGTTGATATGACTCCACTCGATGAAGTGCAACTCTATAAAGTAATGTTACAGATAGCACGTGGATTACCTTTCGACCCATCTCAATAACAGTGGTATTCCAATAACATAAGCAACTCAATTCTAGGAACAATATTGTTGCACTTGTATAACAAAAATCAAGAAAAAGCAGAAAGCAACAATTACCTTGTTGTACAGCGTTTGGAACAGATGACTTGGTACCTCTGTGTGGAAATAGACAAGACCGCCAATTAAAAGATGATATAGATGACAACCAGCATATTGTAATTAGAAATCAAATAAAGAAATGAGAGCTATTCCAGAAGAAAAAGGAAAACAAAAATACCTGGTACATGTGAAGACACCCTAGTTAACAGTGATATCTTCCTGTGGCCATAGATTATCAATAAATACAAGAAAGTGCTAATCTAGACCACAAGATGCTGCCAATAACTTTCCAACCTAAAAAAATATGCAAGTTCTTGAAAGTCTTTACATGTGAGGTTCTGCCAAAGCTGTTTCCTCGTAAGGGAAGAATTGAACTATCAGAGCAAGCACCATTATATGCTTCATAGTCTTTATCATATTCTGAAACAAGCCTCGGTCTTGATTTGCATCCCTTTAGAGTTTCAGGAGAATAACTTTCTTCTAAGAGGGCAGCAAGCAGAGGAGGCTCCCTGCCTTCAATCACACTCACAATTGAGCCTTGGGCATTCTCATAACGGACTAATTGAAAGGCTACACGATCACCAGCTGCAGCATTTCCTTATCACAATTCCTCCCGCGCCAAATATACAATCTATTCACAAGCTGCACAACGAAAGCCCCTCGTGAATCTAAAGCATCAAAATTGCTAGAAATTATGGCTTTTGGCACAAGCAGGGTTGCATCATATGCTGATTGAGGTGATAATCGACAAACACAAAGCATCTGCTTGATAGATTGTCCAAGAAATCTATTATGTCGTTGCATCAATTGAAAATCCAATATTGGGACTGGTAACACTCCCAATATCTTATCTTATCTTATATAAATCTTCATATCCACGATGTTCTCTCCACATTATATTATATAAGCTATGACAAGAGTAGCTGACCTGGATACACCCTCTAAGCAATGGGCAAAAACTCTTCCGCCTGTTTGCTCCCTGACATCCTCTATGAAATAAAAAACATCGGAAAGAACACAGAAGTTGATTCCTCTAGCCAAATGGTCTTGTATAGAAATTCATCAGGAAAAAACTCCGGACAAGCACCACCCACACAATGCACTATGTATGTAATTCTGTTGCTTCTAAGAATATAATCATCCTTAAGGCCATCCCAGAATGAGCTATACCAAGAAAAAAAAAAAAAGGAAAAAGATAGGCTCTCCATGCATCCTTCCTTCTTCCAGGAATATGCCAAAAAACTAATATAATCAAGGGATACCCCTAGAGCATATACCAGGAATATGCCAAAAACTAACATAAGCAAGGGATTGCCCCTCTAGGGGCAACCCAAAAAGTGTGTATATTTTTAAAATAATCTGTAGGCAGAGGAAGTAGGCTAAGGCAATATTCTTGGGTTTGGGAAACAGGCACTCACACCAGCCAACACATCATTTAGTAAATCACATTAAGCATTTGAATTTCCATGTGGGCAAGCCCTGATTGCAATTCTTGATTTGTTCACGTTTTTTCTCATCAATCTATTGTGCTCTTTATATGTTAAATCCACAGAAAAGCTATCAACTCTCAATCATCAAACCATATTCAAAGCTTCTAAGTAAGTATCTTAGCTGAGATTTCTAGAGTTGCCTACATACTTGAGATTCTTTTCTATTTGAAGCTCCAACTTTGCTCCTTTAAAACAACAAGAGCAGGTAAATAACCATGCGGTTTGTGTGCTTTGGATGCTTTTTTATCATGTCGCAAGCAAGGTGCCAGTGCTCTTTTGTGATGTTTCTATTTCTACATCCGCAGAGTAAAAATCAAAACATTTAAAGGTTTGCTTCATCCCATATCTCTATTCCAAATTGCATTAACGGTTTTGTTTTGGCCCTCGTTATGAAACAAATCCTCAGAAGGCTGTTGTAACACCTATGAATGAATTCACCTCGTAACTAAAATTTTGGAGCGGAAGGAAAATTTATTTTTATAGTGCAAAAGCTTAAGCAAAAAGGAAAGATGGGCTCAGCAGGAGGAAGAACCTCATGCTTCAATTCATAGTTTGTTCAATTTCTTGTTACCATTTGTGGTTTGTTTTCTTGTTATTTAGGTCGCTACTTTCTACATAGAAAGTAGTAGTCAAGAAACTCATACGAATGTCAACAGATTGTTCTTTCGGAGAGAAATTTTGCCACAGAATATGACCTATTTTAGCAATCTTGGTCGCATCTGAAGAAGAGTAAAAATAAAATAGCTATTTTATGTAGGCAGAATGGCTATGTAGTATCTACGCTAGGAGTTCAAATGAAAAAAAAATGATGGCCCCCATGATCTAAGAATTATAAATCCTTGTTTAGCTGAAGAAGTCTTGTATCATGGTTTCTAAAGTTAAAAAGGTTCGGATCATTGGTGTGATCTGTAACACCTAATCCATAATCGGCAGCTCTGCTTCATAACCGAAAGCCCTGTGCCATAACCGGAAGCTTTGCAAGGTTTGTTTCGGCAAGGCACATCACTACTTAGATGTGTCCCGTTCAAGGCTTCCTCCATTTTCTTCCGCAGAAAGGTATATTCCATCTTCGACCCTTGCCATGGCCGATCTTTTGTCAAAAAATCAAGAAATGACATACAAATGAAGACGAAAAAACAGTAGATTAAAATGGCTTTCGAGCTTTTTGATACTAGAAAAACAGATCGATTCACAAGAAATTCTCACCACAGTTCAGGAAATGAGAAAATTTTGGGCCCCTTAGGCTGGATTCACATGCATCATTGCGGCCTTCAACGTCATGTAAAATGCCACGCCCTTTTACGCCCACCATCGCCGACCATCACCAATTTGCAAAGGGTATAACAGGGCCCCTCTCCGACCACTGTTGCATGTGAACCCGCTCTTAGGTTATGGAGGGAAACTCCAGGGGCCAGTTTCCCCCAAAAACTCCTTGCTCCCGGAAGTTTTTCCTCTGGCAATGGCCATCGCCTTAAATGTCGACGTGGGCATGTTATAGCGAGCCTTAACGCTGTGTAATTTTTTTTGGGCGTGGCTATAACATGTCAAAGACACGAATATACCACGGATATGCCTGTGGCTATAACACGACGGCTTCCGATATATACGGCGCTCCTTGGCGACGGTACCAGGGCCAGTTTCGCCCAAGAAACTCCTATTCATGGAAGTTTCCTCTTCTGTATCGCTAGATGTTGGCGTAGGATAGTCTTACCCTGGATTGGGGGATCCCGAGGTGTGATCCCCAGGGACGAGATCCCGAGGACGTGGATCCCTGAGGATCTAATCCCCTTATCGCCGCAGAATCGCAAAATTTTTGGCCCTTGAAAGGAAAAAATGGGGGCGATTTCGGTGTGGGATTTTCTCCCTTGATCCGCAAACCAAATCGAATGGGGTCGGGCCGGGAGGATGGTCTGAATGGGCCGGATCGTAGGCGCAGTAGGAGCAAGGGAGGAATCGGGGCCAGCCTTTGTATCGCGAAGCTTCAATCCCGCCGAAAATCAAGCCCTAAACCGCTGAAGAACCCATTAATCGCCAAGCTAGCTTGATCGCGGATCCCGAGGACGGGATCTTTTCTGATGGTGATCCCGTCCCCCAATCCAGGGTAAGACTATCCTAAGCCCTAGATGTTGACCTCTTCTGTGACCCCGCCCTAATTGAGGATAGAAAATATGCCACGTGGCACGGCATGGTTGGATGTGCAGCAAGTATAGCAGGTAAGAGTTCTTTCCGAAATCGGATATGTAAAAATGTTGACGGCGCCTTCATGAAAGAAATGTTGCGACCCTTTTATTCCTTATTGTAGGGTTTCCAGAACCCTCTGCCGCGTTTCTAGAACTGTTGCTCCTCAATCTGCACCATCCTGAATTTCTTTGCAGTTTTAGTCATTTTGGGGTCGAATTTTAGCGAATCTCTCGGATTTGGTTCAATATTTCATCTCGGAGATCAAGCACTTTTCGAGTTCTCATCTTAATTGGCAATTGGTGCAGATTTGGTCAGTATTTCAACCTAATTTTTTGCTGGGTTTGCTGTTTTATTTTCTGAAGAAGAGAAGAAGGGTCTAAAGATGGACGCAACGATGCCCCAAAACTCTGGTATGCAACCTCCTGAATCTCATCCTCAAGATCCTTCCCCTGGAACAAGCAGCAGCGACACTGGAAGTTTTGATTGCAATATATGTTTAGAATTGGCCCAAGATCCTATAGTTACACTCTGTGGCCATTTGTTTTGCTGGCCTTGTTTGTATAAGTGGTTACAGTCTAGGGCAAGTTGTAAAGACTGCCCTGTTTGCAAAGCTGTGGTTGAGGAGGAAAAGGTTGTTCCATTGTATGGCCGCGGCAAGGCATCGACCGATCCTAGAACAAAGCCAGTGCCAGGAACTGAAATACCACAAAGGCCTGCAGGTAGGAGACCTGATACTGCACGTTCTCCTGAACAACAATATCAGTCTCATGGATTTGGCTTCATGGCTGCACCAGCAGGAGCCACTGCTCACTTTGGCAACATAACCCTGTCTGCAGGATTTGGTCTCTTCCCTTCCTTTTTGGTTTTCAGGTCCATGGCATCCCTGAAGGAGGTCTAGGGTCTAATATTACTTTTGGTGGTCCACATGGATTTTATGGTAGTCGAATGCCCCCAGCTACTCCAATGACCACTGAGCAGCAGCATGAAGCATTTTTGTGCAGATTATTTCTTTTACTTGGGTGCTTTGTAATCCTCTGTCTATTGTTTTTCTAGAAGTTCTAGTTACTGTGTAATCAGCAAGAATGAAGACTTAACAGTGTGAATATCAACTAGAAATAATAATGTTGTATGATGCTATGTGTAGAGACAGCATAAATGTTCTGAGAGATTCTTTCTATTATTACGCTCTGTTGTAAAATACCATAAAACGTGAGCTTCTCTCAAGACAGTCAGGTAAACTTTTGTGTATGACTTTCTCAGATGTTATGGGTTATCATGTTCATAAAGGTCACCTTGTAGATGCTAAAATTATGTGACCATGTGTAGATTGTGGAATTTGAAATTGTTGAAAATGGATATGGAGTTTCCTTCAAGCTTTGAGTTTCTGTGATGATATTGATGGGTTGGAATAGAGTTGGCTTTTGTTAAAGCACTGACAGATTACGTTTATTGGCTTTTTCTTTGTAGATGCCTAAGGTAGTGAAATTTTACTGGTCGCAGTTTAGAAAATATCTGCAGAATCTAAAAAGTCTTTTGTCAGGATCTGAAATAGTTTTTACATGCATTATGGCATATAATGCTTTTTTATTAAATTGAGTGTGTGTTTTGTTATTAGTATATGGCCATAATTTAATGTGTGAAGGGGATCATGTCTGAAAGGAAGAATGCTGTGTTCTTGATGTTAATACTGGAAAAACATGAAATGTGTCTCCTTTAGTGAGAAGAACGTGTATGGTAAGGATTGAAGTTATAGAATCACGAGTAGCAAATATCTGAATGGTATTATGTGCCCACACATGTGTTTTGTTACCTTTTTGCTGCATTGGTCAAAAAACAAAAAAAAAAAATAATTGTACAATGTCTAGCTATGTTGTGTTGGTGAGATTAGGTTAGGGCCGGGTCGCATGAACAGGTCGACGTCTCTCCTTAGATGTCAAATACTGAAATTGAAAGGGTCTCATGCTGATTTTTGACATAAAGAGGTCCAAGTTGACATCGATCCGTTCCGTCGTCTCTCTTCTCGGTTGAAAGGATTCATGTCAACATGAATCCCTCAGATCTGAGCGCGTGGCAAAACTCAGGACACTTGGCAATGATCCAGAAATCAGCAGGGAAGAAAGAAATGGCAAGCCCTCCGGTTCCTCTTAATCTTCATCTGACTCTCTCGAAATTGAAGCGTTCATGTCGACATGGAGTAATCCATGTCGACCTGTTCATGTGACCATACCCTTAGGAACCCACAATGTTTTCATAGGTGAAAATACACCCTTAATCAGAGGAATCTGCATATGAGGGAAAAAAACGGTATTGATCTACGACAAAGCCAAGGCAAAGACTTATTTTATTTCATTTTACGTTTCAAACGACTCTAGAATATCTTGCAAGTACATATATTCTATAGAAGAACAATTACACCTTGGAGTCCTCCGACATGAAGATAAATATATTGCCCAACAAAGTTTTTTACCTTCTTGCACAAATCTGCCATAATACATCAGGTTAGAATTGCTTCCTAAAAACTATATTACAATTAACTTTGAGCATATTGCTTTTAGTGCATCCATTTCTTTTCATTCGCACATATTTTTTTGTTATCACATCAAGTTAAAGTACCCAACCATGCCATTGATTTATTCTGATAATGGACTCGCAAAAACACAAAAAATGGTTGGCTTCTCATTCATCTCAACAGCAATATACAATAATTGAAGGAATATGTGGGGAGCTGACCATAGGAACAACGTCGGACTGCCCCGCAAGAAAAGAAATAATAGAATATGCCAAGGCAATAGTAAGGGTATTGGCGACAACGTCTCATCGGGATGAAAAACCCAGCCCTTTCAGGTTTTCGGGGAAAATGGCGCCAACAACCTTGATGGAAAACTAAATGGTAGCGACCTCGAGTGCAAGATTAAGCGAACCTTCAAGATGGCAGAATGCTTGAAAAAGGTGGAACACATGGAAAGCAGAATAACCAAGAAGAATGCGTACAACGGCCGAGCGACCACCTAAAGATAAAAAAGAAGACAACTTGTGAAAGCTTAGTAGCAACAATGTATCTCCATATGGAAAAAGCCTTAGCAAGCGGTGGAAGAAGAAATAGAATCACTCTCTAGGTAGGAATGAACAGCAATTGCCCCACGGGCAGAGAACTAACAATAACAATGTTCAGCTATAGAATAAAGCATCACCATACAAGTGGACCATAATAATCATAGCAGCACCCAGCGGATAATAAAACAACATTATCATCACTAAGATGGAAATACATATAAAAAATGGAACCTGTGTTTTGCATTGCGTAAGAAATTACATATCCTAATCCTGGGAACAAGGCCGCCTAAATCAGGAGTGAAAATGGACTTCTACAAACGTGAGATCAATCCAATGTTGGTATATGCTGAACAGGGGTATTTAAATGCAACTCTTTGGTGCAATACTTGAAAAGAAAATTAGTCAATGGGCAGAGGAGCATGAGGTAAGGGCATTAGGCCAAGCAGGGTTTAGAAAGGATTTCTCAACCATTGACCACCTTATGACCTTTAGAATCATTGCAGAGGGAGCAAAAGGTGCAAGTAATGTGTTATACTGTTGCTTTGTTGATTTTGCCAAAGCTTTTGATGTGGTTTATTGTGAAGCTTAAGCAAAAGGTTGGAGGCAATCGCAAGTCCCCGGTGGAATTCGGGAATGGTGTAGCCAGATTGTATGAAAAGGTCTTGGTTGAGTTATCATTTCCCATGAATGGACCCGAGAGAAGGTAGATCGCAACATAGGGTGAAAAACAAGGGTGCCCATTGTCTCCAACTCTCTTCGGCCTCTTTATTGATGAACTAGAATCATGGCTAAAATGGGGAAGGAGGTGCAGGGAGTTAGAATTGCAGATATGTTATACAAACTACTATATGCATTTATGTTATTCTTCTATCTAAAACAAAGATCGTTTTTGAAAAGAACAATTAAACGCCTCGAAGTCGTTTTGCATATCCACAGCATGCGTGTGAACAAAGGAAAACCAAAGTGATGGTTATAGGTAGAAGAGAAAATTTAGATATGATGTATGAAGGAGAGACTTTGGAACAAACTTCGTACATACAAGTATTTGGGGATTGAGGTGACAGATGGATACAAATGGAATGTAGGGGTAGAAAGAAGAATAGTAGGTGGCATGCGGGCACTTTTACAAGACTATAAGCATATGCAGGAATAACCATGTGGACAAGTGGAGTTTGAGGAAGCTGATGTTCAAAACATTGGTGCAACCGGTTTTGCTCTATGGGTGCCAAGTGTGGGGGCCCGCCTATCAAAGAAAAATGTGGGACAAGGTTGAGAATGTCCAAAAACGTTTCCTTCTCAAAGGAATTGGGGGTCAAAGCCCAAACACCATATGCAATGCTCTTAGCGGAAGTTGGCTTCCTTCCTCTTGAAGGAGAATCACTTTATTTAACCCTTTCTTACCCGGGCAAGAGGAGGAAATTAAATGATACTAGAATAACATCTCAAGCGCTAGTAGAATCTCGCCAAGAGCATTCGTGATGGTATCGCAAGTTTGTGAGTGGGCAAGCAATTGGGGATTGACATTCATGATATGCCGTAATCGACAATCGAATTCAATGCTTAGTACATGATAACATGCTCGAGACCGTGGGAAAAATCAGAGTGAAAATGGACTTCTACAAACGTGAGATCAATCCAATGTTGGTATATCTTTGAATGGGGTATTTAAATGCAAGCCTTAGCACCGTAAAAGAGAAATTTGATATCGGAAGCAAGACTTAGTAGCCATAAGTTGGAAATTGAAGTGGGTCGCCTCCATGATATTCCGAGACAACTTCGTCTCGCTCTTGTTGTAGAAGAGCTCTTGTGGAAGACGAACAACATGCTTTCTTAGAATGCGTGGAGTTCTCTTATTTTTTATGGACCAACATGGAATTATGGTATCTAGTATACATGATCTCCTAAACTTAGATCTTTGTAGTTCTTGCACCTGTATCTAGATGATTGGTGGAAACTGCGCAAGGAGTTATTGGAGCTGAATGAGTTGGTAGATAACTTCGAGGCCAATGGCCTTGTTTGATGTATCTATATTTTTATATAGCTTTGTATGTAACATGGCCGCCTATGGACCTGAGGGTCTAACCCGGCGAGAGAATAATACATTTACATTTACATTTACAATGCTCACTATGCCAATGATTTTGAAAGTAATGTATCCTTTTTCTCAAATGGAGTGCATATTTTCCTATACATAGCAAGGCTTCCTTTGCTTCCAATTAGTTGTGTATGGGTTGTTATTCTTAGAGTTCATTTCGATTAGATGGTCCTTTTGGATATCACTACAGAGAAAGTATTATGAATCTATAAAGGGCTCTATTCAGATCATCGAACATGAGGAAATTGGTAAAAATTCCATACTCTATCAAGTCAGGAAAATGAAAGGGGTTCTAATATAGAACAACCTAAGCAGCTCTTGCAGAGATGTAGCTTAGTTTCAGTGATCACATTGCAATAAGTGCATATTCCATAAAATATATTGCTCGTGATCTACCATAATAGAAGCCTTACATTCTAAAGAGGGAATTTGGAGAAGAATGAAACACCTGTATGTTATCAACGGGAATTTGCTGACCCCTGTACTCATTTTCCTATAAAACCCTATTGCATGAGGATAAACATGAGCAAAGAGCATCAGGCATGGATTCAAACTCATGTGAAGACTTTGTTTGGATCAAACAAATGGCCATCGGCTTGGTTGGTAGAGGTATATTAGTTTGAAATAAATCATTGTATTTACACAACCTATAGCACTCCATTGCATCAATTTTGATATGTAGTAGACATTGAACATCAATCCAAGGTTGACCTTTGGTTATTCCTTTGTGTGGTCACATGTCCAGTTGGATGCTGCCTAGTGGCGTGACGTTAAAATACTATCTATCTATCTATCCCTAATATATAATTGTAATAGGTTGGCTAAGGGGTCAGCTTACACATATCTAAATATTTATAGGAAGTATTTTATTTCAAGAGCTGGACACGTGTCAAAGCATAAAATTCTAAGAAAAAGTTCACATTTCAAAAGTTGACACATATCGAAGGTTTTAGAAGCTTCAAGAGCATGTCTCAGTAGCTCGGACCCTTTTTGGCATTAGAAGCTCGGACCCTTTTTAGAAGCTTCAAGAGCATGTCTTAGTAGGTTTCGGACCCTTTTTGGCATTAGGGGATGCGCTATGGACACTAGGTTGTAGTTTATGGGTGATGATGGATTGTAAAGGTGTATTGAGATTGAAGCTAAAATATACTTTATGGCTATGGTTTTGGCCCAATATCATGGCACGAAAGGATTCAGTGAGAATTGGTGAGGCAAGTACATCTTTATATTGTTCCGAATCTATCTGTTTGTCTGTTTCTCAGTTGAAGCACTCTACTTTATAATCTGCATCTAGCCATTTCCTTTGTATTTCGTGGAGCTAAGATGCAAGATGCATGCTTTTTTAAATCTCAAAACAGGAGCTTGCAGGGAAAGGCAGGCTTTGTTATATCTTGAAGTAGGAGCTTGCAGGGAAAGGAACAAACCTATGCCTTTGGAACTTGTTATGTTTACTAACCTCTGGCAGCTGCAAAATTGAATTAATCCATGTCTTTGAAACTTGTTCTGTTTACTAACCTCTGGCAGTTGCAAAATTGAATTAAAAGAAAACATTCTCGATGATTGGAGGGGTTTAGACCAAGCAAGATCTGTAAGCGCACATATATTCTATGCTGCCAGCTGTTCTTTGCTTTTATCAAGAGATGTTGTAACGCAGGTTCCTTAGAAGCTTTATGTATATTTTTCTTTAACAAAGATCTTGATACAGTGAGTCTGTTTTCTAGTAAAAAAACTCCCCTGATATCTTTAGTTTTATGCTTTAGATTTTTGGTTTTTTTGCAGTAGGAATTCAATTGGGATTCAACATGCCATGTCTCCAAGCATGAGAATATAAATGAGAATATGAAGCTTCGATAGCCATGTTACTTGCAAATGGCCGATTTTATAAAACCCCTTCCTTGTATCTGAGTTCCACCAAATTTATTGTTGGCCATTGGCATCTGGCTAAAGTAAGCTTAATGTCATAATTTTCTGAAGGATGAACCTCCTTCCCCTTGGTACCATTTAGAGATGCTAAAATTTTTGGTACGTTATTGCATCAGTAAATTATTTTATCTAATTTGAAGCCAATCTTCCTGTGCTTCTCCTTTCCTTCATGGAGTTCTCAAAGCTTGGAAAGACGTTAAGCTCATTGGTTACTTTGCATCCTCAAAATTGCCTAACTTCTTCCCTTTCTGTGGGTACCTTTGCCGCAATTCCGTGGCTCGACTCCTTTAGCCTCTATGATCCACCCGAAGACTTAGTGCAGGTGGCAATCTGCGGGCATAGCCCATCTTGAGGCTTGGTATTCCAATGGGCGCCTCCATTCATGGCAAGAGTTTAGAGACGTCTACAAATTGAAACGGCTAGATTACTATATATGGGAAGATGTTGTAGATAATATTCCCTTGCAGTCTAACTTGGGGAATGAGCATGTGTGGACAATTATAGTAGATATTCCTTGAAGAAAGCAATTCGTCTAGGCCTGTTATAGGCATTCCACATTGCAGCCTCCTCTTTCTCCATTGGCACAGTGGGAATTAAGAGTTCCTGAAGCAAAGCACACCTTGGTTTGGTCTAGAGTGTGAGACAAGAATGTTATACCAAAACAATCAGTTCTCTTGTGATAGATTGTGCATAGAGCATTGAGTATTAATGTTCGAGTTCACTCAGTCCCCTGTGGTCAATCTGCAAATCAATTGAGCTTTTTTTTCTACGTTGTAGTGATCTCTCCCACATCTAGTCAACTATACGCTCTTCATTTCATACTCGCCTCACAAGTCAGCAAATTCTCTTGGGCATCTACCTTGACAGATGGCCTCTCTTCAAGAAGGGCATTCAATATCTACATGGCACTAGTTTGTTAGGTGATTTGGAAGTGCAGATGCCATCTAGTCTTCAGAGGTTTGAACATCCTTCTGCGGTCTCTACCAAGAGATAAAATCTCATTTGCATGATCAGTTCCTGGCTTCGAAGTTACGTCTGGATGTCAAGGATGAGGTTTGTAGTTTACTCAACCTCTCTTGGCTTCCCATTGTATTAGCATCTCCCTAATATATAAAGTTTCTTCGTTCTTCAAAAAAAGAAAAAGAAAAAAGAAAAGAAAAGAAAAAACAAGGTCTTTTATCCATACCCAGAATAAAAGTTCCAGCTGCAAAAGATGACATAGGGAAACTTAGAAAGGACAACTTGGGACAATCTACATGATAGAAGGTTCCAGCTGAAGGAAGCACCTTAATTAAGTTAATTGATTGACATGGTCTCCCATCTCCCTACCATTATTATTTTTGTAATGACGAATAGGGTTGCAAGGTGCTTTGATCTCATTTGCAATTCACCTGACGTTCCTTAGTGGTTTTAACTTCTTGATGGAAACGTAAAAGTTACATGGCCCCTCTTTGCATACATTGTTGGCTGCATTGAAGATTATATAGCATTCCAAGTAATTTTTTAAGTAGGTGGCAATGAAAATTGAAGATTATATAGCATTTCAAGTAATTTTTTAGGTAGGTGGCAATGAAATATGATAAGTACCTGCCATTAAATGATGTTCTATTGGCATTGCACTATATCTTGAATCTTGGCATTTGTGACTCGAATTATGACGTTTGTGATCATGCATGAATGGTGCACGGATGTTGCAGTTACTTTTGAAATCTTTTTTTTTTTTTTTTTTTTTTTTTTTTTTGAGGGACGACAAACTCTTATTCAAAATTCCAAAAGAAGTACACACATAGATGCAGAGACAGGAATAAAATCTCAACAGACAAAGATAATCCACTGAGTGCAGCCCCTGTCTATGCATAAGATAAGATACCCAAATATTCCTCAAAAATCAAACGTTTTTTCTCAGGAGCAAGCTGAGAACATAAGTAGGCCTTCACCAATCTATCTTGCGCCTCGTGGAGAAGTTGGTTGACAGTAATTGATAAGCCCTTGAAGATATACATTCGCCTTCTTTTCCAAATAGACCACAACAACCAGCCTGAAGCTAAGTGGAAAACCCATTCTTTCGCAAGCGCTCCAAGTGGAAGAATAAATGGCGAGAAGCACCTGGCGCTAGTCAAGACCACATGGAAAAGAGATAGTAACCATGACCAAACCGGCCGAACTTGGTCACATAGAAAAAGCGATTCTTTCGATACTCTCAACTTGCCGCTTACGGTGGGCGTGAGTTACGAAATGGGGGATAAAACTTATGAACTAGCACATTAACCTACAGACATCTGTGAAGGAGTTGCCACCACAAGGTAGAAACTTTGGGATGCAAAGAATTTATTCCGCACCGTGACCACATATGCTTCCACTAAGGAGGGGAATGCGGAGTCGCCAACCCGAGGGGGACAATGTCAACATCAACCAAAATTTTGATATAACAAATGCACAAGACGTTGTGCATTAACAATTTGGGACCCGGTCCAAATAGGCACATCAATCGATTGTGAAGGAGCGTCCCCGCGAATGCCGGCCTTTTGCCACGAAGTTCTCATCCCATCGAGATAGCATAAACTTAGTCCGAAAAAGCATCCCAAGTCAACAAATGTCCGCTCCATACTAAGCACCAACCTGGAGAATACCAAAGACGCCCAACATCGCCGAAGTCAATGGATGTACAAAGAGCACACAGAGGCATGTGGTTATCCGGGAATCCACCAACACAGAGACTACGCCTGTGGACATACATCCGATTAATCTTAAATAGCACATGAACCTGCCTCCCCAAGGATCAAGCAATCCCTTCAAGAAGGGGAAGCATTCTGATATGGACGAAGTGATAAAAGAGACACCAAGGAAGAATCGCCCTAAGTCTTGGGTTTCCCAAAAAGGAATACATCGCCCAAGTGCTTGCGCAACCAATCTCATTCCAAAGCTAATGTACCATACCCACCAAGTAGCGACAAAATGAACTTAGATATCATAATTTTACTCAGTAAATGAAAGTCAATCATACCTAGACCTCCAAAGAAATTTTGGTTTAATACATGTGGACCACGCGACCTTCACAACTACACCCTGTCTCAAGATTCGCCCAAATGAAGTTCACGGACAATTGCGACAACCTCCTCAAACTTTGTTTGTGAGGCAAGCCGCAGATGCCATATACACATGAGTGTTCTTGAGAACGTGCTTAGCAACTACTATCCTACCGCCAGAGAAAAGCTTAGCTGTACTCCACCAAAAAAGATGCTTTACGCAGTCCTTCCACTATAACATCCCATGCATCCGGGTAGAGATATGTATATCTACGAATGCCCAAGAGTTTAGTGGCCTTTCCTTGAGGAAGCACTTTCCACCTGATACTACGTAAACACAAGGAGGAACATCCACATCCAAAGTCCATAAAGCGAGGCACTTTAGCCACCCAACAAGAACCCACGATGCCGTGGAAGAAGAGTCCAAAGCAAAGCTTAGCATTCAAGATTATCATCCTCACCACTAGAAAGAGAAATGTATCATCGACATACCGATTACACACTTCTTGAGAACCATCCTCCATAGTCAATCCCCGAATTACGCCATCTTGAGTGGTCAAGAGAATAGGGCCGGACAATACCTCCGCCACAATGGTGAACAATAATGGGGCAAGGGGCATCCTTGTCGAACTCCTCTACCAACAGGAAACATAGCCGACGGTTCTCCCTGAAAAAGCACAGTAGACCGAACAGAAAGATGGAGCTTCATAACATCTCTAGTAAACAACTCTCCAAATCCCAATGTCAAGACATTTTTGTAGGAAATTCAATCTATACCGTAATAGGCTTTAGCAAAATCCAATTTGAGATATACAATGCGCTGACCCTTAAGACGCGCCCAATACATCCCCTCATAAGTGGCGGCCACATTATCAAGAATACAGCTCTTAGGTAAAAAACCTGATTGCGTGGAGGAGATAGACTACTCGCCAAGATATCCCTCACTTTCTCCTCGCCAAGGCCTTAGCAAAGATCTTGTACACCGTGATAACAAAGTTATAGGGCCCAATCCGGTGATAGTTTTAGGCTCTTTTGCACTTAGGAATAAGGGAAATGCAACCAGTGTTGATGATCTTATCCAAGCTCCTGAACCGGCGAATCTTATCCAAGCATTGAAGACGTCATCACCAAGCCAATTCCAATGAGCTTGGAAAAACTCTGCAGGAAAACCATCCAAGCCTGGACACTTATTCTTCTTTAAAGAGTCTACAGCAGAATGCAAATCATTGACAATAATAGTTGATTCCAACTGAACACGCTGCTGTGGGGAAATAATAGGATGAATCTTAGATAAAACTGCCTCCTGCATGTCCTCTTGGAAGGGCAGAGATTGATCAGCAAAAAAAGCAGAGAAATGATAAAAAAGAAACTGCTTTAAATGCGCAGCATCAGAAATTTCCGAGCCATCAGGTAGAAGTAGCGAAGATATGGAGCTTGACACACGTCTTCTCCTTGCCGCCTTAAAGAAGAAGTGAGGGCACCTATCTCCCAATTTAAACCAATCCAAACCGGCCTTAATGCGAGCTTGAGTTGCACGTATCGACTCAATGCTTCTTATTTCTGCCAATAGCTCTTTCTCTCGAATACCTGACGTAGGGGCCTGTGAACGACACATTTGAAGCTCCATATACAAAGCTAGTAGCCGGTCTCTAGCTGCCTGTGCCTTCCTACGTCCCCACTGCTTAGCAAAGGATTTAACTGCTGCCAAAGCGTCAACAACCCCAGACATACCTCGAAAACGAGAAAATATAGAGGACCAGGCATGCCTGCAGCTATTAGTAAACTCTGGGTCTGACAAATATTGAGTGTTAAGTTTGAAATAGGTTCTTGTAGCTCGTCTATGCATTGGCGCTGTGATCGAAAGCCATTGTGGATTGTGGTCAGATATGGAGCTATCCAATATATTTGTCCTTTGCAAGTTACCCAATAAGCCAGCAGCTATTACATTATAATACCCACGATCATGCCGAGCGTAAGCTCTACCTGGTCCAGTCCAGCCATTACACCACGTAAAAGCCTGGTCTCCATCAACCTCTACCATTCTGCAGTCCAGCACAAGCTGCCTCCATTGCTCACGTTCAAATCCATGAACAACCTGTGTACCCCTACCACACCTATCTGCTTCAAACTCAACCATATTAAAATCACCAACTAGTAGCCACGCTACATTATGACCGAGCCGCATAATCTTAGTCCGTAAAGTGGCCCACAGACGTGGCGGATTAGGTGCATACACATTCACAATTCCCCACTCTTGCCCCTTATTGAGTATTTCAAAGAAGAAATGACATACATGTTGCAGACCTTTTGCATTTTGATTTTAAGTTGCATAAGAACTATGGTTATTACCTAGATTCTTGCTGGATATATGACCTATATTAATGAACTGTCTATAATAGGAAGTAAACACCTATGTTGATGAACTATCTAGAATAGGAAGCAAACACCAGATAATATATCAATCATAATTACAGAAAGCAGCATAGATATTTCATGTCATCTTTAGATATAGGAAGCACACAACAACCAATATATCAATCACAATTATGAAAAGCAACATGAAGTCCTCAGATATTCTATAAGATAAGGCATGTCATCCTCCATATAGCTTTCCTTCTTTCTCAATATACAAAAACTAAAAAGCACAAAGTAGCAACCTTCGCCGCTGCGATAAATTCTTATATTTTGTCAATACATGACTTGGTTCCTAAAATATTTCATTAGAAAAGCTAAGGACTAGGTCCAAATGGATCAAAGCCAAGTACAAGAATGGCTTGCCTATTTACTATAAAGTTATCATTACTTTCTATTTGCTTCTTTAGTTGTACGAATTGACCTCCACAGTTACTATGAAGTTTTTTCCCCTTTCTTCTTTAATTGTACGAATTAATCTCCACAACTTGTAATATCTGAGAAGTTATGGGCGATGATCCATGTTTATAGAAGATTCACTATGAACAAATAAAATCCAACACGAAGCAATAAAAACAAAAACATGCAAATACTCTCAAGGCACCCTCCATGCGCAATACATGCAAATGTGTAAGGGTGCTTTTCCATGGGCTCAAAACCTTGAGATTTTTCTTGGCCAGGCATACAGATGCCATGTTCCCATGAAGATCTGACCTTGAATCTTTTTCTGGCCAAGCATCCAGACGCCATGATCTCATGAAGATCCAACCTTGCTTGGTTCAGGTTTTCGACCTTAACGAAAAGTAATCACTCCGCAATTCTTTTTTTCTCAGCTCAAGACCTGGGTACGGCAATCTAGGTTCGACAATCCAGGTCAAACCAAGGGTGCTTTCCCATGGACAGACGAACCTGGATGAGTTCAGACCCAGGTCCAAAAGTAATAGTCGGGATTACTTTCCAAATGAGGTTTTTAACCTCAGTCACTTAGGTTCTTAGCTCATGGGAACATTGGAATTATGTGGGCGAAATTTAAAAGGGTATTTTTATAACCTAAGGTTTGGAATGGTTAGTATTGGTATTCGTATGGAAAAAGGGTAGGAGATGACGGTGGCACTGTGGATTTGAAACTTTGGAATCTAGGGCGGGCATCTGCTGCTCGGTTGGCCGGAACTGGGAGTTCTCATATGGTCTATGCTGTAGATGGTGGAAATGGCGATGGCGGCGCCGGGTATGTGTCTTGGCTGTGTGGTTGTTTCTGTTTTGGCTCATAGGATAAGGAGGGGTCGTGTTGGTTATTCGAAAGCGCATCTGCAGTCTTGTGCAAGGGGATTTCTGTCACAGGTAAGCCGGGTCTGTTGCTCTTATTTTGTTTATCATGTCTTTGAAGAGGGCAGCGAGGAAAGGGAAGGGCGTTGCTTGCTCTGTGCCTCCTTCTCTGAGTTGTTTAAACATCGGCTCCTCTAATTCTGGAGATCCTGAGACTGGGGGACATGCTGGTTGTTCTCTTGGGCAGGATTGGAGTGCCATAGACGTCAGTGTGACCTTGGGTTTGTCTGGGCAAGATGTGCCCATGAGTTTTTATGATGCTCTTGTGGGGTTTTTCAATCGAAGATGTTTGGCTGGAGCTGTGGCCATGGAGCATAGTGCGAGTGTTGATCACTTGCATTGCCAGGCTATTTTTAGAGCTCGGTTCAAGAGTCCTAGGGCCATGAATGATGCCATAAAAAGGGATTTCAATTGGGTTTCAGAGCCACCTGGTGTGATTTTGGTATGCAAAGCCCTTAAAAACACTCGCCTTCATTGTTTTGAAGGCATGATTGGTACTATATGAAGGACGTTGGAAAAGTTCATTATGTTTGTCATCTCCATATAATATGAGTCAGGCTGCTATTGAGAAAGGAAAAGATCTGTATTTGAGATGGGGAGCTGGTGACGTGAAAAATCTAGTTGTGCTTGACAATAAAAACCTCTTGAATCAGCTGCACATTTTGTGAATTTCCATGGGAACCGTAGATTGACTGCTAGTCTGTTGTATACCTTGGCTAGGATGATTCGATCTGGAAAATTTACCTTGTCTAGTTCATGGATCATGCCCATATCAATGAGCATCGTGTCCGGGCTGGTGGAGAGTGTTGCTCAATCCTAATCACTGCATGCCATCAACTATGAGGATCATTCTATTTGGTTTGCTAGCAGGTTTTGTACCTGTGGAAAGGAATGGGCCTGGACGGAGGCGGTATTGGGATGATGCTATTCCTGCTGATGAGGAAGACAATAACTTTGAGGACATACATGATCCTTCTTATAGTGCAGATAGTCCTGATGTCATGATGAGCCTGGCGTAGATTACATCCCTGTGCACAAGGGTGATCGTACCATGGCTGTTGGCTGATGAACTTGCTTGGGTGTTGGTTGTATAGTTGATTTTCTTTGTTTTCATGCTTTTGTTTGTTGTATAGTTGCAGGAGTTATGGAGACTGATCCGGAACCAGTTGTTGGCATGGACGAGCCTGTTGTGTCCTTGCCTGAATCTTTCATTTCATCTGCCATAGAGGCATCCCATCCCGACCCTGTTGTGTTTTTAGCTGAACCAGAGGCAACATTCTCGGCTCAGGAGTTTGTTAATAATGTTATTCAGGTTGGGACTGAGGCGCATAGGATTGCAGCATCACTGTATTTGCTTAGGCGGCAGCTTAGGGGTTTCTATATGTCTATTGACAGTGCTATATCTGTTGTGGAGTGGGAGCACTTGGGTGTGCCTGTTTCTAAATTGCACGTATTACGTTCTCATATGAGCCTTGCAAGAGCATTACTTGTGCAGGAAATACAGCAATTAGATGCGGTCATAAGGCATGCACAGAGTGGCTCGGCTATGAACTGATTTATTTCTATGTTTATGTTTTGTTAGTTTGTCATTTCTATATGAAGTTTCATGAACCTTGATCTGGATTTGTGTTGTAGTACTTGCAGGAGCACCTTGGTGTTGGGGAGCTCAACTTCGTTCACCTGGTTGAGTGTCCTTCAACATTGTAAAGTTTCTTTTGAGTTATTAATGTATAAATGTGGTTATGCTGGTTATGGGAAATGGTTCTTGATTATGTGGGCGAAATTTGAAAGGGTATGATAATTGTGAGCAAGCTGAATTTGGTTAAGGGTTAAGTTATGGGGTGGATTGTTATTGATATTTCATTGTGTAAAGTAATGGGGCTAACTTGTTTGATATGTTAGCGGGCTTCGGTCCCTGGGCACACCAGACATCCCTCTTGTGGGATGCCTGGTATGCTTGGATGAGCATGGGAGTTTATACTGGGGTTTGACTCCCCATGCTCATTGTAATTTATGTGGTGGTTGCTGCTTCAATCATTTGTGAACGAAATTATGGTTGTGGGATTCATCATTGGGCGAAATTTGAAATGGTATTTTTATAAGGTGAGGTTTTGAATGGTTAATATTCTAAGGGGTAGGTCAAACAGAAGGAATTTGACCCCATCTTGACTTCAATTCGAGGGCTGGAATATGTGGTGCAATATGCTTGCATTCAATGGTCCACAAAAATTTTAATACACCCCACATGATAATACACCCATGGATAAAGTCTACCATCTCCATGGGAAATTCATTTTATGGCACTTCCAAGTTCCCAATTGCCTTTTTTGAATCACCCCTAATAATCGGGAGCCAATAAAAGCACCGTTACGCGATGATCATACAACAGCATTGAAAAGCGATAATGAACCCCGTTAGTGGGGAATGGTGGATTTTGCTGGTGCTGTAAAACGCTTAATTTCAGACATAGGTATCGACCTTTTGAATGTTTACGCGGATTTTGACGATATGGTGGCCCTAAAACATCAAAACGGAAAAATGGCGATTGAATGGTCCTCTTAACTTCGCGGATTAGCTCAAGAAAAACTCCACAATGTATAACATGGTATGGTCTGGATTGCCTGATAATCAAGAGCTTCCATACAAACACATTCCAGTTTAGGGTATGCTAGTAAATGGGTTCTTGGGAATCATCTCATTGTGGAGAAACGGCTTCTATTCCAAATTGCTTTTCGACAGTGTTAGTGGTTATGCGACTCTTTCTGCTCTCAAGATCAAGATCCAGAACTCTCAAGAAGATGCTGTCAAACTTTGCAAGCAGGGGCAATTCAGAAAGGCTTTGGAATGGTTGTGTCTATACACGGGTCGTGTTGATTGTCCTACATATGCTTCTTTTCTTCGGACTTGTGGTGATGCCAATAGGCTATCTGAAGGGAAACAGGTTCATGCTCACATTGCTAAGAGTAGAGTCAAGGGGGTCATATTCCTTGGAAATCTACTTGTTGAGATGTATGGGAAGTGTGGCTCTTTGGAGGATGCACACAGAGTTTTTGGCAAAATGGACGACAAGAATGTCTTCTCTTGGACTGCATTGATTGCAGCATATAGCCAGAACGGGTATGGGAAGGATGCCCTTCGTTTGTTTCATCAGATGCTTGAAGAAGATGTTAAACCGGATAAGATCACCCTTGTCATGACTCTCAAAGCATGCTCAGACTTAGCAGAGACTAAATTTGTTCATCTTTCCAGTATTGGCAATGGCTTTGAATCTGATGCTTTTGTGGGAACAGCACTTGTCAATGTTTACTCATTGCATGGAAGTGTTGATGAGGCACGAGCTGTGTTTGACAGAATAATGCATCCTGATACTGTTTCCTCGACTGTCATGCTCACAGCATATATTCAGCACGGTTATGACGACGATGCATTAGATTTCCTTAAACTAGTACAAAATGCTAGATTGAACAAAATCACTTTTATAAGCATTCTGGATGCATGTGTAAAGCTTTTGGCTATACATGAAGGCAAACTGGTTCATGCTCATAGCATGGTCAGTGGCCTTGAGTCAGATGTCATGGTGGGTACTGCCCTTGTAAATCTCTATGGTAAATGTAGGAACATAGAGAATGCAGAAGTGGTCTTTGAAAGAATTTCTCAACCAGATGTAGTTGCATGGAATGCTATACTTGCAGCATTTGCCCAGCATGGGTATAGCAAGGATGCACTTGCATTATTTAGGCGGATGCAATGTGAAAGTGTGAAGTTTGACAATATAACCTTTATCAGCATCCTTGAGGCATGCACGAGCCTTACAGCTTTAACACACGGAAAATTGATCCATTCATGTGTTATTTCAAGAAGATCAGAGCCAGATGTCATTATTGGTAACTCTCTTGTGAGCATGTATGGCAGTTGTGGAAGTCTAGAAGATGCACGAGTGGCCTTTGCCAACATGCACCAGCCGGATGTGATATCTTGGAATGCAATTATTGCAGCATGTGTGCAGCAAAGGCATGATAGGGAGGCAATCGATGTTTTCCAACTCTTAATGAGCGGAAAAATGAAATTGGACAGGATCAGCTATATTAGCATCCTTGGTGCATGCGCCAACCTTGCAGCCTTAACAATAGGCAGGTTGGTTCACGCTGGAATTATTGCTAATAGATTTGACTCTGATATTATACTAGGAAATGCCCTAATAAATATGTATGATAAGTGTGTAAGCCTCGAGGATGCTTGCATCGTGTTTAATACAATGTGTCAGAAAGATATTGTTTCCTGACTGCAATAATTGCAGCATTTGTTCACAATGGTCTAGATGAGAGAGCTCTCATACTTTTCCAGAAAAATGCAGTTTGAAATTACAGATATAAATGAGGCTGCTTTTGTTAGCATTCTTGGAGCATGTGTCAACTTGGAGGCACTGGGAGCAGGTAGACTGGTCCATGCACGTATAATTGTCAGTAAGCAGGACAGGCAAACTATTGTTGGGAATGCTCTTGTCAATATGTATGGTAAATGCAGCAGTCTAGAAGATGCATGCTTGCAATTTGATAGAATGCTTGAAAGGGATCCAGTCTCATGGAATGCTATCATGATATCGTTTATTCACCATGGACTTGAAGAACAGGTTTTCCAGCTCTTCCATCATCTCCAAACAGAAGGCACAAAGTTGGATAACTTCACTTTTGTAACTCTTCTGGATGCTTGTGCCAACGCTTCACTCTTGGCACAGGGAAAGCTGCTTCATAGCTCTATTGCTGGTAACGGTCTGGAATCTGACATTGTTGTTGGCAATGCACTTGTGAACATGTATAGCAAGTGCGGGAATCTGCAGGATGCACAGCTAATGTTTGATAAGATGCATATACGTAATGTGATGAGTTGGATAGGTATTATAGCAGCTTGTACACGGCATGGACATGCTAAAGACGCTATCACCCTCTTTAGGGAAATGCAGGTAGATGGTGTGCAACTAGATAACATGACTTTTCTTAGTATTCTTGGTGCATGTGATAGCCCACTTCCTCTAGCTGATGGTAGAATGGTACATGCACGAAGTGTTGTTAATGGTTTTCAGTCAGATGTTGCTGTGGGAAACGCACTTCTAAACATGTACAATAAGTGTGGAAGCTTAGAGGATGCTAGGGACGTATTTCAAAACATGGAAGCAAGGAACTTAGTCTCATGGAATACTATTATTGCAGCATATCTGCAATTTGGGCATGCACTAGGGGCTCTTGATTTGTTCTATGAAATGCAACTTAAAGGTCCAGGATTAGATGATGTTACTTTTCTCCACATTCTTGGTGCTTGTGCGAGCCTCTCAGCTCTTGAGGAAGGTAGATTGGTCCATGCCAGCCTGGTTGATAATGGATATAAGCCAGATGAGGTTATTGGCAATGCCCTTGTAAACATGTATGCAAAGTGTGGGAGCCTGGAAGATGCACGCGCAGCATTCGAGAATACTCAGCACCACGACGTGATTTCATGGACTGCTATGATTGCAGCATATGCCCAGCATGGGCACAATGACTATGCTCTCGAGCTCTTCCATCAAATGGAGTATGAAGGAGTGAAACCAGACCGAGTGGCATTAGTAAGTGTTCTTTATTCATGTAGCCATATAGGTCAAGTGGATGAAGGCTACTGGTATTTTGTTTCTATGAGTAGAGTTTATGACATTATACCATCCATGGAACACCATGGATGTATGATGAATCTTCTTAGTGGAGTTGGCCAACTGGGTGAAGCAGAGGACCTACTCAACTGCATGCCTTATTCACCTGATTCAACAACATGCACAGCATTGCTTGGAGCATGCACTACATATGGGGATGTGGAACGGGCAAAGGTGGTGGCTGATTACATTTTAAAATTAGATCCAAATAACTCTGCACCATACATATTATTGTCAAATATATATTCTGCTGCTGGCCGCTGGGATGATGCAGCAAAAATACGGAAAGCAATGGAGGATGCAGGGGTAAGAAAACCGCCTGGACGGAGCTCAATTGAAATAAAGAATAAAACACATGTGTTCATTGCAGGGGACAAATCCCACCCTCAGACAAAGCAGATACACTCTGAATTGCAGAAATTGGTTTCTTTAATGAAGGAGGCTGGATATGTACCTGACACAAAGGTAGTCTTGCATGATATAGAGGAAGATGAAAAGGAACATCTTCTGTTATATCACAGCGAAAAGCTTGCCATTGCATATGGGCTTATTTCAACACCCCCAGCCACTACTATCCGTGTTATAAAAAACCTCCGGGCATGTCCTGATTGCCACACTGCTGCTAAATACATATCTATGATCACAGAGCGGGAAATAATCGTGAGAGATACAAATCGTTTTCACCATTTCAGAAATGGGAAGTGTTCATGTGGAGATCATTGGTGAATTCAGTTAATGAGGACAAGGAAAAAGGTCTCGTGTCAAGATACATGCACTTTGTGGCAGGATCATGGCAGGATCTTTGGATTTGATACTCATGCTCAGAGGCGATTTGCCAGCAGCAGATTTGACTCATAATGCAGCACTTGTTACAACTAGTTGAATCCTGCCTCTGGAGCTCTCTATTACTTACTTGGATCTGGGCACACTATTATCTTCAACCTATTAGTTGTTGTCTTCAGGTCAAGTACATCTCAACAATGCCTCTACTTAATGAAAGTCCATTGTGGTGCCCAAGAAGTTTTATTTTTCCCAATTGACATTTTTTTTTTTTTGACACTGAAGGCTATTGTTTTTAATTGACATTTATTATTCAAAAAACACACTTGTGTGGCTTTCAAAGTTGGCTGATGCCAAAAGATTGTCCATAGGGTACCATAACTGGGAAAGATGAAACGCAAATCTACGATATCTTATAGTCATAACTTGTCGGTCCATTGTCCTTAATTAAAGCATGTATCTGTTATAGATGGTTCAAGTTGGCTCCAAGGTCTATAGCTCATTTTGTACAAGACCGGGAGATCTTTGTCAGTCATCTTCAAGGCATGAATTTAGAACGAGAACTAATAATATATGGACCATTGTTTGCAATAATCAGACATTATAAGTAGATTACAGCTTCTATATGGTTGGCACTATAACTAGCAGACCTTACAACTTTTCCTGCATGCACCAGGCCATTCAGGAGATCCAACCATGTAGGTTGGGTTCTTTTTGCACTCACCATAGGATTCACCGCATTTCTCATTCTCATCTTGACAACCAGTTACTTTGGGCTTTCCAAAAGGTTGAACATGTATCCACTTTGTTGCAGACCATTTCTCTCCCTCAATAACAGGACAACCAGAATGAAGACTAGATTCATCTGGACTCGCAGTTGGATGCAAGCTGAAAAACAACAAAGCATCCCCCTTTTTTGGTTTAACTGTCAAAGAACCAATATTAGAACAATTTATATTTTGAACTAAATTAAAACACAGGTTGGCATCAACTGCTCACCTGCTACACCTGCCTTGCCACATTCAGACCAGGAATCATCTTTGACCGGTTTTTCCTGGATATATAAACATAAAGGATATCAACATTGGCTTGAAATGCATCGTATGTAAGCAATTGACAATCACCTCTGAATTAGGGAACACAGTTTCACCTCCCATTTTAGCAGATGAAAGGTACATCAACACAGTTGCAACGCGATGATCACCAAGAGCTTGGTTTGTTTTATCATGAAAGTAATCGAAATGAGGCTCATATTTTTCACCATGCTCATATCGAAGTACTTGGATTGCTTCTCCATTCTCTTTCAAGTGTCAGAAAAAATATGGAAAAGAGTTATTAAAGATCCTAACAACTAAAACTGAAGAGACGACACTCAAAACACAAATACCTTTTAGGCAAAAATGTCCACGCTGCAATCTTGTCCTCGATCCTTGAAACTATTTCATCCTGAGCCCCCAATAAACAACAATAAAACATTCTGGAATTTGAAATTGGCATGTACAATCCTAACAAGATTGAGCTTATGAAGCCAATTTCTAAGTGTTCTTCTGCAAAATCTCATATACATCTCCAAAGCAAAATGTGTGAGAACTACGGTTTACACTATATTGAACAAAGAAAAAGAGTTGAATGAATCATAATACTTAGAGAAGCTGTACTTCTGCCTGTTGCCTTCACTCTTGTAAATCTGGTAGAGCAAGATGCCACGCATGTTTATAGAGTGACAGAACAGAAAAGAACCAGTTATGGTTGGGGGCAGGATCTTCCAATGCATTAACTGACCCTTGTAGGAGCATAATGTCAGAGGTATAATGAATGGACACTGGTAGAGGCTTTAAAGTTTCAGAGTTTTTATAGGCTGTAATCTTCTAAATGTCAGTTTCTGTTTCACCCTCCAACTTGTTAAAAGTCTTTATTGTTGCTCTGTTAAGAGGATGGTTTCCTCTTCTTGCTTTGACAGGTCGCTTGTATTTTCTCCTTCTCAACCAGCAAAACTGGAGTTATGCGTTTGTGTCTGCGTTTGTGTCTTGAAACCGTTGAGTTCGTGACTTCCCTCTCTTGAGGACATTCCTCCTTTGGAATATTGCTGATGACAGAAGTTCATTGTTCCACAATGTGGTTCGTTCTTTGAAGAGGCAACAAAGTGTCTCTCAGAAAGTGATTAGACCAGGCAAGTAAATAGACTGCTTCTCAGATACCACCAAATGTGTCTTGGCATCAACCAGCCACGATCTCCAGTAACTAGGGATGAAGATGGGAGGTGTCATGATGTTGGGAGTTTTCTAAGGTGTGAGTCCACTTGTATTTTGCAGAATAATTACTTTGAAATGCACAACCTAAAATATAGTAAAGTAGTTTGATTTATTATCATGCCAGCAGCAAAGAACTTATGCAATAAATACCTGGCCCTTTGATAAAAACATGCCTGAACTTGTGCGGATATTGCTTAGAACACTCTTGCCAGATTCATTGTCAGCTACCATTGATTTCTGCAACTTGTCCTTGGCCTAGTAAGGAAGCCCATGCTCAGATTAAAATTATGCATTACAACATGGAGCTAACCCCCAGCCTACTGCATGCAATTTAACTCAAAATATAGAGAAACCTTACTTAAAACCAGTAGATCAGGTGAAATAACTTACCAATTGGACAAGATGATCACATTCCTCGTCAGTTAAAAAACCTGGATATAAAAATGCTCTGCACAAAATTATGCAATTTAACAGATTACACGCTTGTAAATAGATTCGTAAATTCCAGCATGCGAAGAACATTTCCCACAGCATACCTAGGCTTCCATGACAATTGAATAACTTTGGATGGGTCCACCGTGACTCTGTCTGGTTTATGCAAAACAGACCTAATACCAGCTTCTTCGTTAGACTTAACAGAATGCCTGCAAGTTCAAGAACTAATCAAGATCTCTGGCAGATCAACAATTGAGCTTTAAGAACTAAAGATTTGTAGACATGCAAAAAAAATAAAAAATAAAAAATAAATGCTTACGTTTCACCCATCCAACCGGGGAGATCATCTGCAGACGAAGCGTAAAGTGTAGCAGGAAGCAGGATCAGGAAGAAGAGAAGTCCGGCATGGGGCGCCATGGTTTGCCGGAGAAAGAGAACGATTGATGCAATTTTCCACCAGCTAGGACGACCTTTCCAACAGCAGCTTTGTGCCCACTTTTTACGGTGCTTATTTAAAACGAACCCACTATAAAATGGTTGGCCATGTTTTAATAAATAGCTTAAGCTCATCGCCTACAATCATCTACAATTCATGAAGTGATACAATATATACATGGCATGCTAAGGGTAAAGACCATGCCTGGGAAGCAATGGCACTGTTACATGGACCTTGAGAGGTTAGGTCTCACTAAGGATCCACCCTTTTAGGCCTGATGGCTCTAGCCCTACGACATTACTGTAATAAATTTGTATCGAGCATTGGTTCGATTCCCCGCCATGGCAATCTCCCCGTATTCGAGGCGCATCGGGAAGGTTAGTCAAAGTTTCCCGTGGATAAGATTTCTCTCCCCAGGTCAGGCCCCACATCCATCGAAAGGGAGGATTGTTACAGGGTATGGGAATAAACACTTGAGAGGTTAGGGCTCACCAAGAATCCACCCTTGTGGGTCTGATGGCTAGGCCTATGGGGTTAGTATAGCAGGCACCTGCTAATTATGTACAAAAAGGATACAGATGCGCAATATACAAGTGATTTATTCTGAAAATAAAATACGTGAATGAGCTCCATCAGTTATAAAGCGAATAGAGTCGTGAACAAAGGAGATCACCATGAACTACGTCTGCAAGACCTAAACAGAAACAAAAAACCCTAAACAATAGACAAAACCTAGACAACATCAACACGAGTAATGTAGTGGTAGTCTCATCGTTACCCCCACGTCTGATGCTGATTCTATAATGCCCAGTGCAGTGCGATGACAAAGGAACGGATCTCGAGCTAGAGCCTTTGTAAAACTATCAGCCAACGTATGTTTGGTAAAAGGTAATGAAGGGAAATGAGACCTTCATCAATTCTCTGACAAAATAAAAATGCACAGGAATATCATTAGTACGAGGTTGATTTGTGGATTATGAGCCATATTGATATCACTAGTGTTGTCGGTCCAAAGAATGCTAGGATGTTCTATGGCATTAGTGATGAATATGAAGAACGCAGTCATAAGCAACTAAATCTTTGGTTCCACGTGAAAGAACAAAATATTTAGCTTCAACGGATGAGTACACAAAATGAAGATGACGTGACCAGCCAAGTTTTGGCTATTAAAACCACACTTACTCTCCTAATTTGTTACAAGAGTTAGGAAGAAGAAGAAAATCAGAAATTTCAGTCCAACAAATTCTATTGAATGATAGAAACAAGAGTATAACAAAGCCACCAGCCCGGCAGTCCAAGAATCCATGGCCATTTCTTTGTAATGAGAGTATTAATGGATATTTAGTCAAAGGAACCAATATAGATACAGGTAACGGAGTGAATGTAATGCCTTACCATATAATGCTTCAAATTGGATTCAAAATGATGGAACCGACAACTATGATGCTCAAAGCATTCAATCAAATGAAGGTGCAGCCTATGGGAGTTATAAGAAATGTCCTGTGCAATGTTTATGAGGTGGAAGCAATTTTAGATTTCATAGTTTTGAAATATCGAGAGAGGGCATACTGAAACTTATACTTTGTTGTTGAACCGGACATGGCTAAATGTTGTGCAACCTGAGACTTCATGGAGGAAGCGTGAAATGAACATCTTTCAAGGGGAATACAAGGTTACTATAGATTATCCTCCTAAATCAAAGAAATGATACCTTTCTTTGCAACCCTTCTTTGAGCAACCCACAATTAGAAATCAGCAAAGAGCATGCTATGGTGTCAGGGCAGGAAGGCCTTAGTTGTTTTCATGTCTTAGACGTGGGTGAAAGGAAGATAAGATTTTGTACAAGTAGTTAAAAAGTACCCAAATTCCAGAAATATGTCATTTACAGCAGGGAGTGGCAGACAAGTATCTCCAAAGACTTGAAAGTATTGGCGAAAGTGAATTACAAGAGACTCTTGTAAATATGCGGGAAGAGTCCATACAAAAACCCATTGATGACACTTTATTTCAGCAAGGTATTGATCATGATCTAATAGAGATGTTGATTTTGAGATCAAGCATGGATGGAACAAACAAAAATCAACCCACTATAGAAGGACAAATGTAACTTATCATTTTCAAAACCCCCACTTCCACCTCCCAATCACCAACCTCGATCCTTAGCTCCCGGCCCCTAATTTACAAGCTTTTGACATTTTGTACCTACGGTTTTTGATCCAGTCGGTTGATGAACATGTTTTATAACGCTCAGGAACATTCACTACTTGTTTCACCTATACAATCGCATACACAGGGACCATTTTCTGGATATTTCATGGTGTTGCATCTATGCTACTCTAAGAACTTTGTATTGGATTATACTGGCAGAGGAACCTATCACACTAAATGACTCGTCTTCTGAAATTTGAATTTTCAATCTATTTTGAGGATTCAAAGATTTATTGTTGAAAAATTATGTCAACATGTTATTGATAACTCCAAAGGTGCTATCTTAGCACACTAGAACTATTTGTATTTATATTTGTATCTGCATGTTTTATTTTGAGTTGCCTATTTCTTAATGGCATACTCTACCTATTATGCCCTTTACTATTATTAATAGAAAAAATCTCGTTCACTTAAAAAAAAGGGGGATAATAAGGCTCTAATTTCAAATGTTTCCATTATTGAGGCCATTTATGCAGATCAATTTAAGGAGAAAGTAAATTGGTGCATGTTGCGAATCTTGCAACATGGAGCTAAAAAGGATCCAATGCTTATAGCTAATGGGTAAATTTAAGCTTTGGCCTCAGTGCGAATCATCATGGCAGTATAGAATTGAAGGAGAAGGAAGATGTGATGTTGTCTTTGATTGTCCAAGGAGCTAAGACTCATATGGACAAGGAACAATTGTTGAATGGGATCATGTATGATGAGTAGCAAGAACACTTAGTTCAAGGACTGAATTGTGAAGAGGGAAAATATCAAGAATTCGCTTATGACATTAGCTTATTGCATATTAACACTTCTTGATGCTAACTGGTTGTGTCATGATTACAAAATTGGCTAGCTATGCTTGTTTGAAGAAGCATAGTCTTTGCGGGACATTTGACATGGCAGTGATAATGATATATTCAAATCGCAAATGGTGGGCTTGTTTTGCATTTGATAGTGGAAAGTTTGGCTTCAAAAGTATGGTAACAGAGTTTGTAGTAGTTGGCCATCATTGATGCAACAAAAGATATTGAACAAGTAAAATTAAGATAGTGAAGATGCTAGGTCACTGCACGACATGGTGAATAGTGAAATGCTTCTACGGGAGTGTATGAATGGCTATGGTGATCAAATGCAATTAGTTCTAAATTTACTCTAAGTTCTTTTTATCTTGTTGCTGCAAATGCATGATTGCTACAAGGATTGCTAATGCTGAAGGCATTTCAAGGAGTCCCTCTGAACGAGGAACCATTTGTGTGTGGGATAATGTCATGCAAATAAACCATGGTGAAAATCGCCCAATCCAAACTAGGCAAAAAGATGTGATTTTATTTTATTTTATTTTTTTGAAGGATCTACAAACTCTTATTCAATATTCCGAAGAAGTACACACATAGATGCAGAGATTTGAATAAAATCTCAAAGAGACAAAGATAATCCATCGAAAAGCAGCCACTTGCCTATGCATAAGATAAGACACCCAAATATTCCTCAAAATCAAAAGCGCTTTTTTCTCAGAGCAAGCCGAGAACATAGGTATGCCTTCACCAATCTATCTTAGCGCCGTGAAGAAGTTGGTCGACACTAAACCGATAAGCCTTTGAAGATACATTCGCCATCTTTTCTAAATAGACCACAACAACCAGACCCTAAAGCTAAGTGGAAAGCCTGTTGCTGCAAGCTATTCCAAGTGGAAGGATAAATGACGAGAAGCACCTGCTGGCTAGTCAAGACCACATGGAAGAGAGATAGTAACCATGACCAAACTGGCTGAACTTGGTCACATAGAAAGAAGCAGTTCTCGATATTCTCAACTTGCCACTTACACAGTGGGCAGAGTTATGAAATGCGGGGATAAAACTTATGAACCAGCACATTAACCCATAGACATCGTGGAAGGAGTTGCCACCATAAGGTAGAAACTTTGGGATGCAACAATTTATTCGGCACCTGGACCACATACGCTTCCGAGGAGGGAATCTTGGGCCGCCATCTCGACGGGGGGGACAATGTCAACATCAACCAGCTTTTTGATATAACGAATGCACAAGACGTTGTGCATTAACAATTTGGGGACCAGTCCAAATAGGCACATCAATTGATTGTGAAGGAGCGTCTGGTACCAGCCAGCTTTTGCCACAGAGCTCTGTCTCATCGAGATAGCATAAACTTAGTCTAAAAAGCATCCCAAGTCAACAAGTGTCCTGCCTCATACCAAGCACCAACTGTGAGAATATCAGCACGCCTCCAATGCCGCTGAGTCAATGGATGCACAAGAGTGGCACAGAGGCATATGATTATCCAGAGGAATCCACCAACACAGAGAACTTGCTTGTGGACACACACCTGGATTAATCTTAAATAGCACACGAACTGTCTCCCAAGAATCAAGCAGTCCCTTCAAGAAGGGGGAAGCATTCGATATAGACGAAAGTTATAAACACCAAGGAAGAACCGCCTAAGTGCAGTTTCCCAAAAGGAATACACTGCCCAAGTGCTTGTGCAACCAATCTCATTCCAGGCGAATGTACCATACCCACCAAGTAGCGACAAATGAACTTAGATATCATAATTTTACTCTGTAAATGAAAGTTAATCAAACCTAGACCTCCAACAAATTTTGGTTTTATACATGTGGACCAAGCGACCTTCACAACTACACCTGTCTCAGTACCTACCCAAATGAAGTTACGGACAATTGCGACAACCTCTTGAAACTTTGTTTGTGAGGCAAGCACAGCAGATGCCATATACACATGAGTGTGGTTGAGAACCTGCTTCGCAACTACTATCCGCCCAGCCATAGAAAGCTTAGCTGTATTCCTTAAAAAAAGATGCTTATGCAGGCCTTCCACTATAACATCCCATGCATCTGAAGTAGAGATATGTATACCTACAAGAATGCCCAAGAGTTTAGTGGCCTTCCCTTGAGGAAGCACTTTCCACGAATACTCGTAAACACAGGGAAGAACATCCACATCCAAAGTCCATAAAGCAGAGAACTTTAGCCACCCAACAAGAACCCCTGATGCCAGGGAGGAAGAGTCCAGCAAAAGCTTAGCATTCTGAAGATTATCATCCTCAGCCACTAGAAGGAGGAATGTATCATTGGCATACTGATTACACACTTCTTGAGAACCATCCTTCATAGTTAATCCCCGAATTCAAGAGAATAGTCGGGGGGTGAAAGCCATCTTGAGTAGCCAAAGAGAATAGCCGCAATAAATAATAAGGGACAATACCTCTAATAGCTTATCAATAGTGAACAATTCAAAATTTTTAGATTGATTTTAATGGCAAGGGGACATCCTTGTCGAACTCCTCTACCAACGAGAAAACACGGTAAGCAAGGTTCTCCTCCTCTACCAACGAAAAACACAGCAAAAGCAAAGACACGAAAGAAAGATGGAGCTTCATTACAGCTCTAGTAAACAACTCTCCAAATCCCAATGCGAGAAGGCATTTTTGTAGGAAATTCCAATTTATGCTGTCATAGGCTTTAGCAAAATCCAATTTGAGATATACAATGTGCTGACCCTTAAGACGCGCCCAATACATCCCCTCATAAGCGGCGGCCACATTATCAAGAATACAACGCTTAGGTAAAAATCCTGATTGCGTGAAGGAGATAGACTCTGCCAAGATATCCCTCACTTTCTCTGCTAAGGCCTTAGCAAAGATCTTGTACACTATAGATAACAAAGTTATAGGGCGCCAATCCGAGATAGTTTTAGGCTAAGGGAAATGCAACCAGTGTTGATGATCTTACCCAAGCTCCTGAACCGACGAAACTCAGAGAAAGCATTGAAGACGTCATCACCAAGCCAATTCTAATAAGCTTGAAAAAACTCTGCATGAAAACCATCCAAGCCTGGGCACTTATTCTTCTTTAAAGAGTCTACAGCAGAATGCAAATCATCGACAATAATAGTTGATTCCAACTGAACACGCTGCTGTGGGGAAATAATAGGATAGATCTTAGATAAAACTGCCTCCTGCATGTCCTCTTGGAAGGGCAGAGACTGATCAGCAAAAAAAGCAGAGAAATGATAAAAAAGAAACTGCTTTAAGCGCGGCGAAGATCGAAAATTTGAGAGCCACCGGTAGAAGTAGCGAAGATATGGAGCTTGACACACGTCTTCTCCTTGCCACCCTAAAGAAGAAGTGAGAGCACCTATCTCCCAATTTAAACCAATCCAAACCGACCTTAACGCGAGCTTGAGTTATCTGTATAGACTCAATGTTTCTTATTTCTGCCAATAACTCTTTCTTTCGAATACCTGATGAAGGGGCTTGTGAATGACACATTTGAAGCTCCATATACAAAGCTAGTAGCCCGGCCTCTAGGCACTGCGCCTTCCTACGTCCCCAATGCTTAGCAAAGGATTTAACTGCTGCCAAAGCGTCAACAACCCCAGACATACCTCGAAGACAAGAAAATGTAGAGGACCAGGCATGCCTGCAACCATCAGTAAACTCTGGGTCTGACAAATATCGAGTGTTAAGCTTGAAATAGGTTCTTGTAGCTCGTCTATGCCTTTGGCGGAATGTCAAAGCCATTGTGGATTGTGATCAGATATGGAACTATCCAGCATATTTGTCCTTTGCAAGTTACCCAGTAAGCCAGCAGCTATTACATTATAATACACAAGATCATGCCGAACGTAAGCTTTACCTGGTCCAGTCCAGCCATTACACCACGTAAAAGACTGATCTCCATCAACCTCTACCATTTTGCGATCTAGCACAAGATGCCTCCACTTTGCTCCGTTCAAATCCCCAAACAACCCGTAACACCCTACCACACCTATCCGCTTCCAAACTCAACCATATTAAAATCACCAACTAGTAGCCATGCTACATTATGACCGAAACGCATAATCTTAGTCCGTAAAGTGGCCCTCAGAGAGCCTCGCTGATATGGCTGATTAGGTGCATACACATTCACAATTCCCCATTCTTGCCCCTTATCCATCCGTTTGACTATTATCCACCATCCAAATCTGTCTACTTGAGTAAAAGTAACATTAAGGGAAGGTTTCCAAGCAGTCAGGACTCCAGCCTTAGCTGCGTTAGAAGCAGCAACCAAGACATTGTAATGAGGACCCACAATTGCAGCCACCTTCTGCACCCCACCTTTACAACACTTGTGCTCTTGAAGACAGCAAAAATCCATCAGAAACTTAGATAAATAATTAGATATCCTGCTCCTTTTACATGGGGAAGAAGCTACACCCCTCACGTTCCAAGATAGTACGTTATGATGATGTTCTACATCCATCTCAGCAGCATCATCAAGTGGGAGATCTGCCCATTGTGTTTTGGAAATTGGTAAGGGGGAGCCTCCTCTTTGTTCCACCCTTCCGTTGTGTAAGATACCTGGCGAAAGAGAGCCTCCGCTGTGCTCATCCCTCTCAGTAGAAGAACACTCTAGATCAGCTCCCTCTCATCTCTTGACCCTTGGTGGTAAGGGAGAGCCTCCGTTCCGCTCAACCCTTCCATGTGTGACTTCAGAAGAGCGTGGTCTGACATGTGCATGCTTATTTCGTGCCGCCTTCTTTAAACTGACTCGCTGCCATCCCTCATTCATCATTTCCCACCTTTCTTGTGTCTCTTGAATGACTTGCAATCTACGACGTACCTCGTCATCAAATGGCTGATGTTGGGCAGGAGGTGAAAGGATTGATTGAGTAGGCGTGGAGGACATAATAGGAAGACATGAAGGCACATGAGCAACAATAAGATGTGTGGTCCATGAGGTGAAAGTGGCGGGTCTGCGATGAGAAGAAAGAACAGCTTCAAGGGAGAAGCAAGGCGGTGGCGACAAAAGTATCAATATCGAGGGAACATCTTACTTAACTCAGGACCATTGAGCAAAGATAGATGATATCTAAAGAACAGAGGGCCACTCCTAACCATAACAGACTTTGGTAATGAAGCAGAAATAGGCAGAGATACACAAACGCGAGGACCATTGACAATAGAGTGGGCAAGATGCAACCCCAAACCGTTAGCAATAGCCACCATGAACTCAGGAACTTGCATTTCAATTGGAAAGTCTTCCAAAGCAAACCAATAAGGCATGCGGAGAGCACTTGATTTATTAGGTGCAAAACCAGGTGTGTAAGCTTGATATAGCAGATAGTTTTCCCATAAGGGCTCTACTCCACGCTTTACAAGCTTATCCATAGGAACAGGAGAATCAAACATGATCAAGAAAAAATTATTCTTTTTGTCAAGAACTTTCAAGAACTCAAAAGTAGGCAACTTTAGTCTTTCGAGATGCTGCTTAAACCAAAAACCCATCCTACGGAGATCAAGGAACTGGCCCGTGAAATGACATACAACGGCATGAGAAACCAAATTCTGAACACACCGCAAATGTGACTAGTTGTGATCAATTGCAATCACAGGTTCACCAGCATTAGCAAACATACTAGCACACTGATCCGACTCATAAAAAACATCCTCAGAAGGTAACTGAACATCCATATGATCAGGATAGATTGCAACTCCTTCAAATATGCCGAGACATCATGTTTATTATTTGCAACCAAAATATTCATAGTGGCAGAGACCAGGCACTTCTAACACTGGAAGACATATCCCCCTTAATCCAATCACTGAACAGCAGGGGTAGTAGAAGCACTTGCTGGCACAGAAGTAGCATGCATTGGAGCTACACCACTAGGGGTTTTAGAACCAGGATGCAAGTGGGGGTTGGAAGAAGCAGGAACAAACTGAGATGAAGGAAGAGAAGGAAATTTTTATAGATCAGAAAGTGAGGCAGAAGATACACCATCAAGAGCTAAAGGATTAAGCCGAGAGTTTGCTGGTAATTGGAGGCCAATTGAGGCATTAATAGGAACAGAAGAGACCCCGGATGCAATAAAGTTGGAGCTATTCAAAATAAGAGAGCTTACCTCATAAGGTAAAGCACATGAAGAAAACACACTAGGGTTTGTCATGGAAGTGTGGATGTGATTTTTGCATGGTTGAATGTTGAAAATAGAGCAGAACTCTTAGACATGGCAACCTTTTAGATTTGAGCTTCGGTTATAATTGTCACATATGGCTGAAGTAAGTGCTGGCATATGTCCTGAGGGATTATGGGACATTTGCATGCTATGTTACAATTGCAAAAATAAAGTTATAAAATAGCATAAGCTTGTATTTTTTGCAGGCATGGTACATGCAATACCATGCATGAAATTGTTGCAAATTTGGACCATATTAGACCCAAACATTCAAGTCCACCGTTGAAAAGAAAAACTTAAAGACATTGAATGGTTGGGATTAGGGTATCTCCCACATTATTGGAAGAGGAAATGAACGGAAATGCAAAAAGATGAGCAGGAATGGGAAGATGAAGGGTTGATTTTGTACGCAAGTGAGAAGGGAAAGCGATGGCAGGTTTTAAGGGTCATTTTTGCAAGGAAAATGGGGACCCAGGTCATTTTTGAAGGACCACGGAAGCTGCCCAGCCTGAGAGCTCTGAATGGATCAGATTATGTTCTGCAATTAAAGGGCAGGGTATTACATATGGTTTGGCATGGTTGAAGGGGGTATTCGTATATCTAAATAGTATTTTGATGATGTGAGTAAATAGATTTTGGGGTTTCTATGGTTTTGGTTTGTTTTTAGAGTTATTTTTGGTAGGGTTTTGGCAAGGCAGGGTGGCGTGGCTATGGCCAAGGAGTTTCATCAGGAGCCGAATTTCAGAGATATTTTGTATAGGGCGATGGCACCCACTGCCATAGGGTTAAGAAGATATGGCAACCGGAAGCTCATGGCAATGGCGCCAGTTTGCACTATGCCCATCATCTGGCTATAGCAGATTCTATGATTCCCTTTTGGCATACACAGGGCATACATGAAGATTTGTAGGAGGCCTGATTCTGGATGCAAATGCTCATGGAGATTTCTAGGAGTCCTAGTTGTGGATGTAGATGCTCGTGGGCGTCCTTCCTTCATAGACACATCTCTGTTGTTTTTGCAGGAACCAAGTTTTCACTGGTTCCTTTGAGGGCTTATTTTTTGAGGGCGGCCACCATGCTTTTAGAAGAAAAGGGTGATTGTTGTATTTGTGGAAAATGGAAGGATTATGCCTCTAGTTTCATTTTGGTTATGGGATGCAAGGCAGGTGCAACAAGCTCTGTGCAAGCAAATATGACGGTTGTCATCTATTGCAGTCTGCCGTGCAACTCCTTGCACAAGTGCAGGTTGTTTGAGGAAGGCCAAGTTTCTGTGCCTACGTTGTCTATCAATATTTTGTAATGACGTTATGAAATGCAATTTTTTTTTGTAATGTAACACCTTGTTATGAGTAAATGTTTGTTGAGATTTAATGACACATTTCTGTCAGATTTGTTTTCTAGCTATGTTTCCCATGTTTGTGTGAGGTAGATGCTATGTTCCTCTTCATGTTATGTGATTGAATGATTACTGTATGATTGACCTTAAAACCATGGCCTTCAAATCATAGGGTGACGTGGAAAATGGGGTTTGACCCCATCTTCTTTTTGGCCTGGTGGTCAAGATTGGATGATAAGGAATATCCACTGGTATATTCCCTGGATCAAGGGCCAGGAGGGAACGAGTATGAGGATGGAATAAAAAGAATAAAGAAGAAGGAATAGGTTTGTACCTTTTTACAGTTTGCAAAGGAAACTAGATTCTATTTTGAGAATGGTATAGATGATTAATTGTATGGAAAAACAATTATTATTATTTTTTCGGATTATGCCTGTAGAATTGATGGCATTATTAATCTAAAGGAGTTTCAAAGTGTATGTAATTGGATTCGAATGAATGCACTATTGATAAGCTGCTAAAGATGAGATTTAATCTATGCAAAAATAGTGGTCTCATTGGTTGAATCTGTGCCGATTCTATATATTGAATATTGGTCATTAATGTCTTACTCTTTTCCACTATATGCATTAAATGCTGAACTACATGAGCATTAAAAATTTGATATTGCCAACTTTCTCTCTCTAGCACCCTGTCAGTTTCTCTCTAAGGCCTTGCCACTTTCTCCCTCTAGGGCCCTCTCTCTCCCACGCTATTTCGCCTGTATATTGATCAGCTGGAGAGATGGCTCGCTGATAATGGAGGCACTGGGGCTCATCTACTACATCAGATCACCAGGCAACTGATCTATGCTGATGATGTGGACCTCCTAGCACACACTCAGGCAGATATGCAACGCCATCTCAATGCCCTGGGCACATTTTATCAGGTGATTGACATGCGCGTCAACTTAGCCAAGACCAAGGTAGTTCTCGTATCGTCCATTCATCAGCCAAGTGCTCAACCCTCACTTATCGTGGCCAAAATGTTGAAGTGGTGTCCGCTTACAAATATTTGGGGGTGGAGTTCCCGTCAGCCATGAACTGGGACAATTCCATCAGGCTGCGAACCGTAGCAGATTGGAAGGCACTCTATGCAATGCGTAACAACGCGACCACAAGGCGTAGTCCAGATAATTGGGCCCACCAATGCACCTATTTAAGTTCTTCTAGTAGAACATGTGCTTTTGTGTGGGATCGAGGTCTGGGGCCCGGTGATTTCCCTCGCCACTTGAAATGCCTTAGAGCAGGTGCAGAAAGCTTTTTTGGCACGGGCCCTGGGGTGAACTCCACAGTCCCATACCAGATACTGTTGCATGAAACATATTTCTTGCCTCTTTGGGGGCTTGACAAACACATTGTCTACTTTGGAAGGTGGTCGGCATGGGCCGATACTTGTTTCCCCTAACCTCACTTACACTTGTGGCAATGGGGCCTCAGCGCCTAAAAAGCCTGGCGATAGGAAAAGAGAGCTCGATGGGTGGTCGGCGGAGATGGGATGTGCAAGAGCACATGTGCATCCGAGTGCAAACGGAGGCAGATCGCCACAGTCTCAGACAGTACCTTGACACATGCTTCCTCAGCAAGCTATGGGATGCCAGCACCCTCGAACAGGTCAAGATGGGACATTATCAACGCCATGTAAATTTCATGTTGGGCGGGGCCGAAAATGCTACATCGCACTCATATACTCATGAAAAAGCCCGAGACATTGCCTCTATCCACTTGGGACAGTGTGCACCATCTCCTGGATTGAGGCGGGGAGATGGATTGGAGAGCCGCGTCGGGGAGAGGATTTGTCAACAACCCGGGTTGGGCCGTGGAAGACGAATGCCACACTCTTCAGAGTTGTCCGGCCTATGATAACATTTAGATATGCTATGCTGAGCTGGTCCGTTTTGGCCAGCCCCTGCATGAGACGCTGAACACGGGCTCGATATGGAGGTTGGAATGATAGCCTCACGAGATCATGGATCGCCGAGATCAGCTCAGTTCTTGGGCACTTACCTGATACATGTACATATTTCTTTCCACCATGATGTATATTTATATTTGTATTTGTAAAGTTTAACAACAAACATGTTCATGTCATGGTTTTTCCCCCAAACAACCCTACGGGTCGTGGGGGGAAGGGGGGAGGGATAACCCGGACAGTAATACGTTTGCTGCGTCTCCTGTTTGGGTGCCATAGACCAATTGGTCCGTCGACGATAAAAACCCTATTCTATTCTATTCTATTCTATTACTTTTCTATAACAATACAAATGGTGCCCAGAGGCATGTTATGTCCTTTCATCTATTACTCCTTTATTGTCAAGGCTAATACACTACTTGAATAGATATGAGACAAATTCACGGCTATATATAGGACCGATCTCCTTTCAAGTGTAATATCTTTTCAATAATCAAATTGAAAGATATAACTTGCAGAAATTGTATATATAACGTTTTCTATCGCTTATAAATTTTATAAATGCTGTACAATTTGGTTGATAAACATGTCAGCATATTATGTATAGAAATGGATGTATAATGTGGCCAAATTATCAAAAAGATGGGCCGACAATGGGCCATGGCGACGGCCATGGCTTGATGCTGGAAGCTGAGGTAGCTCCACGAACATCTTCTCCGGCGATGGCTTTAGAATTGTGCACCGCTGAAGGTCTGCCCAAATGCCCAGTTCGATGGTGCCGCATTGAAAGAGGTAACGCTTTTTCCATCGCTTGTTTGTACCCTGAATGATAAACTTTGCCCGTTTAAGTTTGCATTGCTCTGCCAATTTTGACCCCAGTTTCTTGACATTTGCTGCCATCCAGTTTTGGATCCTTTGATCCACACTGCATGCGCATCCCCTGCTCCACCGACGTTCGTTATAAGCACGAGATTGAAATAGGTATGGCCATTTATTGTGAATCTTATTCCTCCTTTCTTGGTGCATGGAACCCTGGAAACGTAGAAACAGATGGTCAGAACATTCTGTGGAAATAAAATTATCACACAAAATAAAATCATCACATCGAGACAAATTACATCAACAAGGTTTGGATTTTATGGAAAAATGGCAATTTTTAGTTCTTCAAACGCATAATCTGTGCTAGCTATATATGAGAATCCTATATAATGGATATCAATCAGCTGGTGCGTAAACAGAAAATGGAGTATAGTTTCTTGCATGATCCCTAATCTCCAATACAGAAAAGTGCTTTTAGTTGGTGTTAAGGGGAGATTTAAATTACCTTCTGTAGCTCACTGGAATTATCCCTGCGCTTGCGGACCTAGAAATTTGAAGAAAAGCAGGCTGAGACAAGTCAAAATGAGTCAGAGGAGGATTACACCATCCTCCTGCATTGTTTGGCAGAGCACTATTTGGAGGACAAAAATTGGTGGCAGAAACTATAACACTTCCTTGGCTGCACCATCTTGGATCAGAAACACATCTGATCTCAAAGCAAGCTCCACACGCGAGACCACTGTTGAACAAGGCAGTGCTAAGAGCTGCATTATTTGATCCATATCCTTGGGTATACACATTTCCATAGCCACAGGCTCCACCTGTTTAAACAAGAGTCCAAAATTATAGATCTGATTGAAAGTTCTATCCAGCTTCAACATCAAAATCAAGGTGATAAGTGCCTTGTATACATACCCATTGTTCCGCCTCCCCCACTGTAAAATGTAGCATGTCCACTTGACCATTGTGCCAGAGTTATTTTGAACATAGAGAAGATGAAGAAGATTACCACTGATCCCATTTCTGCCTATAGATTTTTGCATTTCAGAAAACAGAAAAACTTAAAAGGTCGAAACACTGTATGGAGTTCCATTGTACTTACTCTATTTGGAAAGGTACTCTGATAATCTTCCTAGGAGGGCTTCTGAGATAGAAGGATCTTCAATTCTGCTTCCTCTGTATGCAACTTCAGATCCCCAAGTACAGCTGAATGCTGTGCAGAAGAACCTTTTTATATATGCCAAAATGCCATGTGCTTACAGAAGCATGTTGATCATTTATCACCATGATTGAGATGAGCAAGCGCGTAAATAAATACACCATGTGGGCTACTTGTTATTTCTATGAATGCGTAATCTGAGTTCTTATATCTTACTCTGTTTCTGCCGAACATACTACTCATCTCTACAAAGTCAATTAAGAACAAAAGAAACATAAAATAAGCATAAGAAATGCTTATGGTTGATTCTTATGTTATTCTTTTCTTTGGTGGTTGAAGAGCAAATCGCATCAATTAGAAGAAACATTTGATGGTTTGAAGTTATACAATTTAAATGATTGGCATCTAGTAAAACTCAGCATTTATTTTATGCTGAAATCATTGAGAAGGACAAGGATGAAGACCCGAGTACTTTTCTTCACTTTCCTGCATACAAAAGCATACGGCACGATGCATGGACATCCGCTGACTTGCAGAGTTAAAATGGGTTTGAATTGAATATTCTAGCTCGTAGTAAAACAAAGATCAACAACTCCTTTACAGAATAAGGATGAAGAAAATGGCCCACAAGATCATGGGGTATTGCAGGCATGCACATGGCCTCCTGTACTGGACGCAATCAATCAGGCGTAATATGCGCATTTAATTATTATAAATATAAATCCAGGTATTTCTATTTGCTATCATATACTGGACGTTTCCATACTACTATAATATAATTTTGTTGTCATTCAATTAAATTCATTATAATAAAATGATCTACCTAATAGCCGCTTCACAGCAATGACGAGATGCCATGTTTTGAACTTCACTGAAAAATGCTCCCCATAAAAATGCCAAGCATAACAACAATGGTCTTGATCTAGTGCAAGCTTCACCAGCAATGGTCTTGATCTAGTGCAAGATGTATTTTTATTTAAAATTTGTTTCGACCACCACATGTTAATTACAATAAGGTTTCCCTGATTGCTTTCATCATCCTAGGTAAGGTCTCTCTGGTTGCAGGTTTCCCCGATTGCTTTCATCATCTAGTTGCTTCCGTCATTGGGAAACTATGTGACAAAATAATCTGTTTGTCATATATGGGGAATATGGATATGATTTATGAAATAAATATTACACAACTTAGATGTTCTGGAAATCTAATTGAAGGGAGTATAGGTTCGAGTACTAGCCCCCTATTTGCTATTTTTAGTTTTTTAGGCAAGGGGCATAATGTGGTAGGTGGATGTGGATAGTAGCAAGTACTATATGGTGTAATATCTGTTTGTATATTTGTGAAGTGGTTATATGTGTTTGTACATGAATTGTTGGGTTTCAAAATATGTGGTGGGGTCTTAATTTCGAATGCTTTTGAAGGTTGTTAGTGGAATGTGTTATGGAATGGTTGTGTTATTTTTTAGATTGCTTTCTTTGCCGTTGAGTAGGATAATCACCTTGACAAAGATGATAACCTGATGGCAAGTATTTTTGATGGCCAGTGTACATCATCTTTTGATAGGTGTGGTGATTTATACGATGATAAATTCTAGCCACATGAAGGACATCTACATTTTTCGCTAATTTGCAATCCTTTGGAATATACTTCCAATCGTTTAAATTATAGTGGAAAGCTTATTCAAAACATACAATGAATGAATGATAGCATCATACCCAATGCAACACGCAATCCAAGATAGTTATGAATTGTGAAGCATAGTATCCCATGGAACATGAAATTGTGTGGTTGCCTAGAAATATCATACATATTTATTCCTCTCCATAAAGTCTCCAATTCCTCTACAAGCGGTTCAAAATACACGTTCATATCCTTCACTTAATATTTGCCTAAAGAAATCTCATTGCATCATCAAATTAGGAAACACAACGTGCATAAAAAGACGTTACATGGCTACTGAAAGATATATACCTGGAACTATTAATATTAGCATTAAATGCCCCATCTCTTGTTATTTAACTGTTATTTTGTATGTGTGCTCCTATCTAAGTTTGTTGATATGGTAATTCTTGTCTATTGTTAAGGGACTTTGGTCCTAGAACAACTTTATATAGTCCTGTATTATTTCAGCAAATAAAGTTATCTTTTATAACTTAATTGTTTTTTTTTTTTCCTCTAGGTAAACTAACTCCAATGCTGAGGACATCATTATTCCAAGGGGGGAGAATGTGACGTTCCATGTATTTATACTATGTATACATACTATGACCGTCACGAGCATAATTAGACCGCAGTTATGGGTCGATAGGGGATAACTTGTGCTAACTTAAAAGGGTTTTATTAACTATGCTTAAATATTCGTGGGTAAATAACCTAAGTAGACTAATTAGGTTATTAATTAGTAAAAGTCAGCCAACTAGGCAGTGCTACCTGGCCCAATTCAATTGGCCAGGGGAAACTTGCTAAGTTTGGAGGGCAAATTGAGGTCCTACCCCCAATTCTGCCCCAAATCGATTTGGGGATAGTTGGAGGAAGGAGGAGCCCCATTTCTTCTTGCACGGACTTGAGGAATGGAAGCCTTTCGTGACAATGGCTCTAACAAAGAGATCGGTTAGTCCCTAGTTAGTCTATGCATTAGCTAACCCTTCTCTGATTAGATGCAATGGTTAATTTCTCTTTTATGTGTTATTAAGATGATGATAAATACTTTGATTATGATTGTGTTCTCTTCTTCTTCTTTTACATTTCTCACGTATTATGCGGGGTTAAGGGAGGGTAGAGACACAGCTTCTTAGAAGTAGAGATGTCTCTAGCTAGAACCCTCAAGACCCGATAAATGCGGCATGTGTACAAGAGCCCACCGGGCATGGGATGCTATGTTGTGATTGACACTAGACAACGGGTATGATGGTGAAAGGGGGTGGGGTCTTGCCTAGCTTGGCTACAAGACTCCTATAGTGTGCTAGGCTTATAGTGGGTCCACCGAATGTGGGTCGGGTATGGGTCACGACACTCTGGGGTCACAGCGGCGTGCTATATAGACATCACGGACTCGAATGGGTGCAAAGTAGAGCCTTTAGATTTAGGGGAGTAAGTCGGTGCGGATCACGGGTCAACAGGTAGCACATGTTCTTTAGCACACCTGCCGGGATCCTCATGCCCGGAGGGGACGCCTCCTGGCCAGCCCTCATCGGACCGAGGAGATGTAACTTGAAGTAGTCTCATAGGGTGATTCCATGGAATTGCATCTCTAGAAGGCTACAATCAGCGCTATAGCATGTTTCATCCCGCGTAAAGTGTTACATGGGAGGGGCGATGAAGTGGACTACCTTAGCCATTGTTCTATGCCGCCCAATGCCATGTTATACATCTGTCTGGCGATATCTTGAGGCCACCGGCCGTCGATCAACCCCATGGAGTATGAGCCCGGAGTAGAGCCCTTATTTATGGTATTTTGCTTATATTATCTTGTACTTGTATTACCATGTGTATGATGATGATGGATGTTCCACCCTTCGTGGTGGTATATTATTTTGAGCATGATTGTTGTGTGCTAATAACAGTATGTACGCTTAGATGTATAGGACTCCCATAGAGGGCGTGGGACGAATGACACCTCCATGTTCCTCGCCAGTGTCCCAAGTGGTCCGAGTTAGACTGAGGGCCCTTCCATGGTGATGTAGTTGCCACGGGAGTGGAATTCCCCATATTTATACGATGGGAGCATCGTATAAATTTTGGGAGCATCATAGTGCTAATTGGTCGTCTGCATGATATCTCCCTTGTTTTTGCATCCGAGATGGCGTGTGTGTCACAAAGGGAGGCATCAAAAAGAAGCCTGAACCACAAAACTATTTAAAGTGTTAACAAATGACATATTTGCCTCTTTGTCAATTTGCTGCTTGTTCTTGTTTTTCACAAGCCATCCGAATAAAGAAAGAAGCCAAGTATGACCAACTAGTACCACATACCACAAAGCTAAGAGAAAAATTGTGGACCATGGAAGCACGATATGTTAAAGGGACAACCGTAAGGGAAATGTTATTTTTAGCAGGGCATATGTACAATCACTAGAAGTAAGTCTTGTACTATTGATGTGTACTTATTGATCACTTTGTGTAGGGGAGCCTTGTACAAAAAGAATGCCAAAGATATCCCCTGCCATATTGAGCCTAAAGTTTGGGAAAGATTTCAGGAGTACAAAAATAGGAAGCATGACCAGCAGAACCCAGTAGCTGCTGCAAGATAAAATGAAGCTGGGGAAGAGAAAAAACAAAGATGGGGACGACGTGGCTTTCATGGTGTCGAGGCCGAGAACCTATTCCAATTTTGATGCATAAGTCTTTCTTTTAGCTAATTACTTTCCGATCTTGGTGTATAGTATTGAGATTGGAGAAAGTATCCATCTGCAATCACTTTTTTAAAAAATCTTGGAGAACGGAACATATAAGGCATATCTAGAAGATTTGATTGCAGAAGGGAGAGTACTTGGAAATGTAAGTTCATTCTCCAATATTGGCTTTAGTAGCTTAGGAAAATGTCTGGTTGCAGTAGGTGTCGGCCTGGCTTGTATGCTGCAGCTATGTTAAGCGTTTCTTAGTTTAGTAGACTATAATGCAGACATTGGTAATAGAGGATAGAAACAATGGAAATACACAGATGTTGGGGAAATAGGTGTACATGTAAATCTAGACTGAAATAAAAGCCAGCTTATGACTTGACGAGCAAATATTTCTTTCCCTAGGCCATTGATAAACAATGATTCTAGCTTGTTGCTATTGGTTTTGAACAGAGTATTATGAAAGGCTATCTAAGCCTGATGTCAGCATTTAGTTCATTTCAAGCCTTCTCAGACATCAGATTTAGATGGCATGCAGGCGGAACTTCTGAAATGGGTTGGGCCTCCACTGGTGCCTGTCCTCACGACATTATTCAATAAAGCATTGCAAGAAGGCTTCCCTTCGCAGTGGACCACTAGTAGAGTTGTGCCCATATACAAGGCAGGCAAGGCAGGGGACCCTCACTGCCCGGCCAACTATCGTACTATTATGGTCAGTTCTCTCTTTGCAAAACTGTTGGTGGCATCCTTGAGCAAATGACAATATGGGCACAGATGTGGAAGCTCTCACACGGGCAAGTTTTCGCCCGGGCATTCCACCATTGATTTTATCTTCACTCTGCGCATTGATTGAGGATAGCGGGAATCACCGAAAACCTTGCTTCGTTGTTTTAGGGATTTCGCAAAAAGCTTTTAACACGGTTCTCCGGGGCGGGTTATGGGACGCATCACTGCAAACCGGGGATCCCCTTGACTTGAATGCAATCATATAGGCTATATGAGGCATGCTTTCGGGCCGTATCACATCGTCGATAGCCAATAATCGCGTAGTATTGAGTCGCGCCGGTTGCCCCTCTCCTCCACACTCTTTGGCCTATACATTGACCAGCTGGAAGATTGGCTCTCTAAGCATGGAGGTGCGCGCGCCCATCTCATGCATCACACAACCCGGCAACTCATATATGCTGACGATGTCAACCTCCTCGCCTATACTCTGAATGCAACGCCACCGATGCTCTTGACACTTTCTCGCGATTCACCGCATGAGAGTTAACTTGGCCAAAACTAGGGTGTCGCTAGTTTCATCATCCCGCCGACCAAGGATTCCCTCATTCACTTACTGGGGGCAAGATATAGAGGCAACTACAAGTACTTAGGGATCGAGTTCTCTACTACCACCCATTGGGATGCTGCCATCAGGTTGCGTACTTGTTTCGGGCCTTGGTCGAGCCGGTCCTTTTGTATGGGGCAGAAGTGTGGGGTCCGGTGATATCCCTCAACACCTGGAATGACCTCGAGCAGGTGCAGAAAGCCTTCTTGGCATGAGCCCTTGGGGTAAAGTCCACGTTCCACACCGATCCTACTCCGGAGATAGTTTTTCTACCCCTTCAATGGGCGTGCATTGGAACGCCATATCATTTACTTCCAGAAGGTGGTCGCTATGGGTGATATAGGTTTGCCCAACCTTGCTTTGGCCATGGCGATGGGTCCCCAATGCCTGAAAGCCTGCTGGAAGGACAAGCAAGCTCGGTTTCTCACTTATTGGGTACAAGCAAACATAAGTCGACATGTAAGAACAAAGAAAAGATCACAAGGCCCTTAGTCCGTACCTAGATGCTACTTTCCTTCGCAAGCTCTGGGATGCAGATGCTCTGACGCACGTTAAGATGGCACACTATCAGCAGCAAGTCAATCCTAGGCTCACGAGAGGCCCACACGAGATTTGTACACCCAAATTGCCCATGAAGAAGCGCAGACTTATAGCTTCCATTCGCATGGGCGCACATCGCCTCCCGCATTGAGACAGACGGGGGGGCTCAAGAAGCACGCGAAGCAAAGGTTTTGCTGGGGTTTCCCTCCGGGCCCATTGAGGATGAATGTCATGCCCTCCAGATCTTCCAACGCTTTGCCCATATCCGAGGCGTATGTTCTGTTACTAGTGCACGGCCACCGCTTTGCATGAGTTATTGAATACGGCGTCAGTGGGTTTGTTGGGGTCATACCTCCAGGAGGTTATGGATGCACGGACTTCGCCAAGTGTCCTCCCGGACGATATTGAACTGTCTCTATACAATTGCATGCGATGCTAGCATACTTATTACCGCTAAGGTTTTTCCTCGAAAACCCTCCGGGCGGGCAATCCCGCCGATTAATACACGCTGCTCTCTTTTTTGTTTGGGTCCCATAGGCCAATTGGTCTCCGTGGACGCTAAAAACCCTATTCTATTCTATTCTATTCTATTCTTTGAAAGAATTATTTGTATTGTTGAATTGTTGCATGTTAGGATCCATGGAAAGGACAACATTATACCTCCCATCTTTTCCTTCTTAACATCGTTATTTTCAAAGGAAATTAAGTTTAAATTTTTATACTATCAATGCTATAATTGAATATGGCAAGACGCTTCATGATGATGCGACACATATCCGGCCCTGCTTTCACCTTATAAGATTTAAAAATTGAACTCCATTTGGTATAGGCAATGAGGGGTCAGTCCTCCCTCATCCAACCTATAATTGAGGTCATTATATTGTCATTAAGTGTAAGTTGAGATGAAGATTGTAAAATAGTTGCTTAATATATTCCTAATGTAGGCAAGAACTCAAGCTTATCTGGCCGACTTAGATATAAAAAATATTTCTATTTATAGTAGTATATATATAACATTGTCACAATTCACGTATTAAAAACAATAATCTATGGGAAAAATCACGTAAGTCAATGCATAACCATGTTATGGGCCTTCTAAATCAACGTGTACAATAGAACCCGACTCCCCTCCACAAACAACAAATGTCTAATATGCGAAAGGATCAATTACATCCGTTGTTCAACATCACTTTCGGAAATTACCCTTGAAATTTCCTCAAGCATACGGCACAAAGCATTTCGATATAATTTCCTCGTGGCATTCATTCCCTAGTACATTGTGGGTGCACCACCGAAGTTATACAGAGCCACCTCAAAAATTACTATCATAATTTTCTCCAGGCATTTCATTCTCTAGAATATCTTGGGTTCACCAGCACCAAGGAATAATGGATAGCATTCTTTCTTAGTATGAACTTATCAAGATAGAAGGAATAATGCCTAGCATTCTTTCCTATTATGAACTTATTAAAGATAGATACGATGTGAGGTAGGAATAATGCTTTTTATTGAAAGATGCTTTTTCATAAAGAGTTTATGAATACAACCAACTCCATGTGATATCAATACATCCATACCGCCATTAAGGTTGTTTTGAAGTTAATCACGTAGCAGAATTAAACCTTACATACATCACACCTGACTAAAGAAATTATCCCATAGTTGTTGGCCCAACCTTTGACATTTCATAGCAGAACCTGCTGACTGAGTTTAGATTTCAGAGGCATTAAGATCCTAGATGGACGTGAGTAATTTTGAGAGAATACGATGCTCTACGCCTCTTCCAAATAACACGTAGGAGCCACCCCTTACACAAGTGTATAATATTCCTCTTTAGCTGCACCACCCCATAGGGTATATCCCTCTCATAATATATGCAACTAGATAAGATATCTCGAAACACACGGTCCCAAGCAGTTTGAATATCTATACAGTCTATAAAGCAATGCTCGATTGTCTCCTATGCATAATCACACATAGAACATGCAGGACTAACTTGTATATTGAATTTGCTGACCATATCATTAGCCCTCAATGCCCTATGAATAATTTACCAGGTGAGAACTTGCACTTTAGGAGGGAGCTAAAAATTTTAGACCTGCTTCCACATACGTTTCAAATCGCTTTCTTTATATTGTAAGGACCACTTAGGCGACAACTATAGTACCTCATTTGAGTGAAGAAGTTTGTATTCAGAATGCAGTGCTTAGCCCTTTTCGGTTGGTTCCGATCTTGAGGCATAAGTTGTGGCAGGCTTACCAAGTCTCAAGCTTGTCTGGCACAGTTAAGCGGGAAATTTGGTCGACGTTCCTACAGATTGTGAATCATGATGGGCACTTCATTTCTTAGCACCACACTTATCATTTTACTTGATCGCATTCTAATGGTTTAATATATTCCTATATTCTTCAAAAAAAAAAAAAAAACTAGCAAAAAGGCACGCCAGAGGCTATAGAAAAGAAAGGCATAGAAAATTCGTGCAATGTAATATAAATTGAATTGCACTTGTTGTGGTTAATGCGATAGAAAGAAATGTTGATCTACTGAAGGCGGATTACATTACTGAAGCATGAAAGTGTTTCTTGGTTGTTTTATTTCAATTCAGCTCTGATGCAAAAGAAGATCAGCTTTCATGTAATCAGCCTTTACTGATGGAGCATATGTACTTTTCTCAATTGATCGGACTTCTTGACTAGGATATGGACTGTATAGTTGGCAAAACCAACATTCTTGCAAATTGATAAAAATCTATGTACTGCAAACAACTTGTGTTCAATACACAGCATCCAAATGTGTGTCATAAAACAACAAAGAGGGACTTCACACACAGAACTCTAAGTATACCTTAGGAAACATTCTATGCCTACAAAAATTTGTTCTATGAACCAAGACAAAAAAGTATCAAACATGTACTCAGGCTGCAAATGATGCAAAATTACAAAAATTGGAAGAAACGCAAATGCAAGACACAGAAGAAATTGAAGAATAAGTTCCTAGAATGATATGCAACCCAAATAAACAACAAAAAGATCCCATTTTAATGTCTTTAGAAACCTATACCCATAATAGAAGCAACAAGCAAAGATATGAGCTAGATAGGTCCGATATAAGACCATGGTTGCAGATTCGGATCAGCAATCAGAAATGACATATCAATTAGGCAGGTAAACCTACTACGACAAGGTATTTTTGGCATAATAAGTTGCCAGCTGTAGCAATACAATCAAAAGCTCGGTCATGCATCAACGAAAGTTACGGCAAATGCAGCGTTGAAGCTGGATTTTCATAACCTTTTTTTTTTTTCCTTTTTGTTGTGCTATGGCAGAGTAAATCTTCAGAGATAAATCTAGCTGTAGAAATAATTAAGATCAGTATGCATCAAATCACAAACTCTATTTTTTAGATTTCTAGGTAAGTTTTGCAGAACAGCTTCAATTCAGAAGGAAAAGCTTAACAAAAAGACGTTAAACAGATAATTTAATCTTTGTTTTATAAGATACTCTTGTGTTCAAGAACTTGGATTACCAACTCTTGCTATATGCAAGTTTTAGTAGATTAAACAATTTCAAGTATCATTAGTTTTTTAATTAACTATTCTACTAAAGCTTCATGGACGCAAGCAGGGTAGACAAGTATGCATGTCAAGAGCATTTCTGGAAAAGTGCTTCTGAAATCCTGATCTAACGTAATATTTACTAAGCAATCCGCACTGTAAGTAACTTACCGCCAAAAATTGATGCATATGAGATCCTTGGATGTTTGCTATTGTTGCCATATAATACAATTTAGGAAAAAAAATACAAAATACCCTTTATGTTTTGACGAATTTTCATGACATACCCCTTGAGTTTTCATAAATTTTGTAATGCCCTTGGTCAACGATTTGGCTCAGAAATTTTGTATACCATCAAATGCCCTTGTATTTTACGTATTCATATAAAGCCCTTCTGAATGGATGTATTTTTGGGACAAGGATTTGACATTGGCAGTTTTTATTTTTGAATAGAAAATAGAGCAAAGATTTAGACGCTTCTAACCCCGATGGAACCCAAAGGAAAACCAAAGAAAGATTTAGACATTCTAACCTGATGGAATCCCAATGGAAAATCTAATTCGACCAACGCGCTTGAATCATTTTCACTACCCTATAGATGTGAATATCTCCGGTACATTATCGCCTTGCATCTTTTCAAGGGCATTTGCCAAAGCAAAACCAAATTAATCCACCTCCTCCAAAGGTCAGATAATAAGACTATCTAATATTTTGATCATGGCTCTCGATTTGATGGTCATATTTAGAAAGAGCCCTAATCAAATTATCAGAATAAAAATTGTATCATCTCTCATCTTAAGGGTATCTGGTGAATTGTGTAGAATCTTTTAAGGCATTTGAGTAATTAAGGTACATCTTAAGGGCATTTGAACAATTTTCAATAATACTAAATACTAAATACGCTAACCAAACCATTACAAAAAATTTATGAAAACTTAGGGTATATCATGAAATTTGTCAAAACATAAGGGTATTTTATAGTTTTTCTCTACAAAATTTATGTATAATAATAATATATTTTTTAACGTCCACGGAGACCAATAGGTCATGGGACCCATACAAACAACCTCACAGACATTGCCTAACTGGAACTTTAACTGTGCTCAAATTCATATTGCTCTTATCACAAATCTCGGCAAACTTCAGTGAGGGCTTATAAATCCACCCGCCATCATTGCATGACATGGCTGCACAGTGTACAACTATAGTGCACCCCACATAGCATAGCCAACACAATCTATGGCAACGGGCCAAAAGTAAACAAACATAATTGATGCCGCTCGATAACAGGTTTTGTGGGAGTAAGATCTACTCGTAAAGAATTATTTCAAAAAAAATATAATTGATTTCTATACGTAAAATCGAAAGCTCCAATGTGATGCTCCCTCCGATGGATTGTGCAAAGACTGATTGGCCTTTTTGTTTGTTTGTAGAAAACCGAACTGCTCCATGAGCATTTTGCAAAAAACTATGGATAACATGTGCAAACACTTAATTGGCATTAAAACAAGATACCCGTGATGCCATACTTAAGTCCGCTCTTTCTCAACCAAAGAGTCCATCTTTTCAATCGGCATTCTAATATGTTTTCAATGGTCTTGTGTTTGTTTCAACATTTTAATTGTTAGATGTGCTGAAGCATTGCAAAAGCAAGATAATATTTATTGTGATAGAGCCTTCTTACTAGAATAATTTTGGTTTCGCAAGATCCTTCAATCTTCAAAAAGCTTACCACCTCTGTTGGAGAAATTGGTTCATTAATTTATTATCACTTGGCTTGACAACCAAAAAGGCCATACTATCTCTAATCAACGAATGCTCCAATGTTTCGCCACGCATAAAACTCCAAAACTACCCCACCAAGTGATGAGAAGACCAGCATATAAGAAGTCAAGGCATGTAAGTTATGTACCTGAAATTTACTAAGAGCGTCATCAATGTAGATCCAACCACTACTGTTATCAGCCTGCACTGTTTGCCAAGCTCTACCAAATGTTCCTTCATATTCATCAAGTACCTACAGTTTCATCTGTTATAAAAGACATCTAACATCGCCAAATCTGGACAAAACAAAGTTGGCAGGACCTGCCATGTACTCAGGTTAACTTATTAAAACATAATATAATAACAAGGAAATAGGGGCAACAAAAGAGCGTAATAGAATTGTCTGACTTCAAATCTCTAAGCCCAACGCACAAGATCGAAAGCTCTAAGAACCACATGCTTGATTTGCAGCATATGTGTCTTCAAATAAGTTCAGTGCTGAAGCTTATTCAGACAGAATTGTGGGCATCACAGCAAGCCTGATGCCTTAAACAAGTTCCTAAAACCATTAGTATTGAGCACCAAAGACGCATCAACAAAACCTGCAGTAGACAAAATCCGATGCAGACAAAGTTCCCTATTTGAAAACCATGATCTCAAAGAAGAACTTCTCTTAGACAAAACCGATGCAGACAAAGTTCCCTAGTTGGAAACCATGATCTCAAAGAAAAAACGCTTTTACAATAAACCGGTTCCGCATGCAAAGTCTTTGCAATATAAACTGCTATAAGAAATAGAATCTTGGTGATTCTCATAAAACCACGTTAAATCTATCTATACAAAACAGTTAGGAACTCAGTGCGACCATCCAAGGCACAGCAAAATTCTGAAGAAATATATTACATATGTTACAAAATAGCTGGCACTAGAATCCGAACAAACAATAGAAGAATCGGCCTGAAAAAATTATGTCCTGAAAATGATGACTCTGATGTAGATTGATGTCTCAAAGATGCTGCCATTAGTCTTTGATAATATTTCTATAAAAGTCTTGTTGTTTCCCAATAGATCTAATTATACGATATTGAGTGGCTCAAGGAATTGATGACGAGATGATAAGATGTCAAGAATCCGCTTTAGTGCCAGTTTATAGTAGTTTATTGTTTTAGTAGTAGTCTTTCCTTCCCGTATTTCCCTGCTTATTTTCATTAAGGCATCTGCAAAAATTACACATCATAACCCATCATGAATGAATGACACTTATGAGCCCAATTTAAGGCACTGTGGTGCTGAATCTGATATGATACGTAACAATTCGTAACCATGTCTACTTGAAAAGCATAGCAATTACCTCTGAAGATTCATTTCATTTTATTTACACTTTCCATGGCTATTTCTTCAACCAATCAAATGAGGTTTCATATATTATTCGAACATCATGTCAAGGTTGCACCAAGAAAGGGAGAGAAGGGATGCACACCAATATCCGAGGAGCCAAGCTCCCAAAACAAAGGCAAAATGGAATTGTATTCAATGCTATCAATACATGACATTACATCAATGATATAAACACAACGGTGATACTAAGAATAGTATTAGTTGCCACCACCCACCACCAATAATAACCGCTACTTAGTTAGGCCTGCTCAAGGCCGATAAGGTGCTTAGTCGCGACCTATGTGCCGAAGTGCCACCGCTGCCGTGACATCACGCCTAGCAGAAGATGGTGATCTCGATATCATATATCTCGAGTAATCCTCCTTGATGAGAGATCAAATGATCTCCATAAACCAGACCTCCTCCTCCAATGGAGATAAATCCAATCTTGGTCAAGACCGCAGTTAATCGGTCATCCGAAAAGCTCAAAACCAAGTTTGTACATGAAGAGATCAGCTCTATTCTCTCTTGTATATAAGGTAAATAGACCTGCTTCATCAACCAGCAAAAATATGCAGAACAATAAAATCGATAGAGTTTGTCTTTGATATCCATAATTGTTTTGCCAAGAGGAACATGAAAAATTATTTCCATGCATAGCCTCGATATAGGCAATAGAAGCATCGATATGATTACTAAGCTAAGACTTATGGATTCAACAACCATAAATGCAGCTACTCCAACAATGCTAGGTCGAAATTCTCCATGAAAATCAAACCTTAGTACCTTCTCTTGACCTTGATCAAGTGTTGCTAGAAGTAAAGAGTCAACTACTCCTCCTTGCTTTGGAATCATGATCATATATGATGCATATTCAACTCCTCCTTGATCGATGATTAAAATCATCTCCTGGATCAGATGGGTCAAGATCTTTCTCCTAGATGGGATGTGTCAAGATCTGGCGCCATGATCGTAAAACAGGGTCGTTAGAGCACCGGAGGTGCCGGAAGTGTTGGAAGTGTCAAGAAAGGTGCTAGATGTTTAGAATCCAACGTTAAAAACTCAAAAAATCAGGTGTTAGAACCCTCGAAAAGGCCCGAATAAATGCCACCAAAGTATCAATGAATGCCACCACAAAGTGTTGCTACATTGTTCAAAATGGGGAGACGAAGGCCACATCAAGATATCCTAAGCTCAATGGCTGAGGTATCTATTAATCCTTGCTTGGAAGGTCCCATGATAAAGAAATTGGCATCCATTTATTGGGTGCAACGATCGTCGATATCCGATAAAGTATATGGATCTAAATCCACTACTTCATGCTTAATAGAAAGAGATAATCTCATTGCCAATGTGTTTCTCCTCCTCCTCATCGTGCTCATCCCCATTTAGGATAGATTGAGTCTTTGAATGCCCCGCTACAAAGAGAGTGGCATGATCATCTTTACCTGCATCTTGCATCATCATGATCTCCTCCTTAATAGAAGTGATTGCTTGATGGAAGCCTATATCTTTGTATTGCATGAAGACTTTGCACAAAGAATCAAATGCATTAGGTAATGACCTAAGGAAGAAAAATAGTTGTGCTCGATTGTGAGATCTGATGCTTTTCTCAAAAGCTTCAATCCCGCTGGAAAACATGTTTCATACGGTCTTGGTCAAGACTCTCGGTCTCTTCCCAAAGGTATTTGCCGCTTTCAAAGATGCAAATGCCCAATCATATGGGTCTTTTGGTCATGCTTCTCAATGAGAGCATGCCACAAATCGAGGCTATTCTTTAAGTCCGAACTCATCGCTGATGGATAGAGTCAGCTAAAGAGAGCCCGATATATGCCATTGCCTTGTCATCTCGGCAGCCAAGCATGCAAATCAGCAATATTCTTGGCATCCGTCATGTTCTTGGCCATTAACAATTCCCCAAACTCCTTCATCCTTGAGAATGAAAATCATTCCGCTTTTCCATTGGTTAAACCCTGTGGCCACAAAGATTTGAATTCCACGCATGACCGCCGTGGAAGGTAATCCCCAGTTGTAGCTTGCATCCTTCTCCATTGCTGTGTTGATCTTGAATCAATCTCAAGACACCTAGTGCTCTCGATACCAAAATCAAGATTGCACCAAGAAAGGGAGAGAAGGGGATGCACACCAATATAGGTTTAGTTAAGCTCCCAAAACAAAGGCAAAATGGAATTATATTCAATGCTATCAATACATGACATACAATGATATAAACACAACGGTGATACTAAGAATAGTATTAGCATGTTTCACCCAGTTGGCCAATAATAACGTAACCTAACAATTTACATCGATGGTTGTTCGACATCGACACATTGCTTAGTCGTAAACCAATGTTAACAAGTGCCTTCGCCGCAACATTCGCCATCACGCAATTTTAAGATGGTGATCTCGATATCATATATCTTCGACACAGTTTATAATTTTAAAAATGGTATGCAAATTGAATTTAAAATACCTAGCTAGTAGCAAACAATGGAGTCATATCCACAAAAGATATCAAAAATCTTCTTTTGTATCTTACATATTGAATTGCATTATGATGCTAAATCTACAAATTCTATCTTAGTAATCAAATCCATCCGGGACACTCGCAAGTTGTATTATTTCAATTGATAATCTAAAAATACCAGCCAAAACATGAACTAAAAATCTATGAAAAATGAAATTTGAAAAATTATTCTTTAACTCCCAATCACTACCAGATAAACATCGAAGATGAGCTTCAATCCATTTGCTACAAAAATCAAATCCAACACAATTGCCCATTCATCCCATAATAACCGCTTAGATTCCAACCCATTGCAAGATTTTTCTAAAATAGATTCAACCCTAGTCATAGGGTACAACCCATAAGATGCCACTATAACTGCGCATGCGGAAGATGATCTTGTGATCCATCCATGCAGAGGCCTCTTTCTTGATAGATCAAAATTCTAAACCATCTCGTTGATTATTCCCCGAAGAAGAAAAGGTGGAAAGAGATCAATCACATTGAGAAAGATAGAAAAAGATAAATGCCCAAATGCAAATTTTAAGCTTTCTAATTAAAGGAGAATGGATTATGGTGTCAATAATCCCATAGTAGATAAATATAGGCTGAAAATGACAACATGGTAAAACAAGCATTTAACAAGCGAAGGGATTATTTCATGGATGCTTGCCGGATAGGCTAGAATTGTCAGAAAGGTTGTAGGCATCAACTATTTTTATGCAAAATATCTAAAGTCTAGGAAGGAAGGAAGGAAGGAAATTTTAACTAAATCAACCCAATCATTATGAGACCTACCACAAAATTGGGCAAAAGCCCGTGATTCTTGCATAATAAGGAATGCTACTTGACCAAACCAAAAGGCCGATTTCAAACTTGGGGACTAGATTAAATCTACGTTTGAAGTCCTCCCATGACAAAGTAGCAAACCTTATGAATACCAGAATAAAACGTGAGGGATAAACCCAATGATCACCTCCTTTTGATTCTTTATGTCCACTAAGGAGAATAAAGCCAGTGATCCCACGATAGTTTCTATGGCTATTACACAGCCTATATTGCAACTAAGTGATATCTCTCACGGACTCAAAATTCCATCCTCTTGACAATCTCCCATGTCAATACTTGGGTAAGGTCTTTAACTTGTAGGAGGTCCTTGTGGCCATGGCGGATCAATTGCATGGAGGCATAATAACCGGATTTGCTTAAAAATTACCGCTTTTTCGACAATTTTATAGGGCATAAGACTCTTGCCACTATTTTTTGTGAGTGGCACCACTAATCCATCGCTAATCCCTTGTTATTTGATGTGCTCAACCAATCTACTCTATTTCTTTGCTGTTTGCTTCCAAATTTCTCCCACAATGCGCAGGTTCGAATGTTAAATTGACCGCTAACCGGACCGCAATCCGCCTTCCGCTTTGGTTAACTTGAAGCATCATTAGAATGAAATTGATTTTTGGCAAAGGGCTGTATAATAGATTTAACCCCTAGATTGAGGCTCAATATTTAAGTCCGCTTTTGGAGAGATTTAACGCATGATGGTTTGTGCCGCTATTTGCCGAAACAAAGCAATATTACCTCCTTTGACTAAACCCTTCGAAGCCATAGCCCTTGTTTGCCATCGTGGATCACCATAGCCCGTCCGTCCCGCCATCGCTTCTCCGCCATAGCCGCCCAAAGATATTTCTAAGATGCCAAAGGCAAATTATTACCGGACATAATTTTAGCAAATGGTTATTACGGGCCCAAATGATGGGGCTCGCCCATTCCATATGGCGCCAACTCGTGGGGTCCACCTCTTTTTCAAGGCCATCTGAGGTTCTTTCAAGGGCGCAATGCTCCTCCTCATGGCAATTTGATCTTACGAGCCATTCCAATGACAAAATTATGGTGAGGGAAATTTATGGGGGATTAAGGGCCATTCACACCTAGAGGTGACCTTGGATGCAAAGGTTTAGTTAAGAAAAATTAACTAGTTTGTTAAACCTAAGGGTTACAAGAAGATGATTATATAACAAGTGGAGGTCCAAAAAGGTTAGGTTTCAAAAAAAAATCAACGACCAACAAGAAGATGTGCTAAATTATTTTCTTATAAAACAAAAGGGAGGCCAATTTTAACCAAGAAATTAAAACCGATGGTATGTTCCACAAAACGGACACATTAAGTACCTCCAAAACTGCAAAGACAAAAAGATTGCCAATAGGCATTCGATGAAACTTACAATTTTAAAACAATCCCAAACTGGTTCACATATATCTTAATCAAGGTAGGTTTATAATGACAAATTAACCGAGCTTCTGAATCGATGTCTTGAATTTCTTAATACTCTAGCGCCATCCACGTGAAAATAGAGCATCCAAAAAAAGATATCAAAAATCTTCTCTTTGTATCACATATTGCTTGCATTATGATGCTAAAAATACATTTCCTATCATACCAATCAAATCCATCTAAAACCAAGATGTATTATTTTTAAGTGTGTTCAATCTATTGCAAGAAAACCATATTCTAAACGTTTGTTAACAACCAATGTTGGTTTTAAATGTGATAAATGGTTTGTTAAAATTATTAGGGTTTTTATCAATCACTAATGAGATACACCCTATGAGAGATAGTAGCTTGTTTTTTCCAAATTCTTCATGCCATCTATTTTGCCTCCAACACAAGAGCCCAAAACACAAATAATAACCGTGCATGATTCCAACCCATTGCATGTGCAATAAAATAGATTCAACCCTAGTCATATGGTATCCCCCATAAGATGCCACTATAATTATTGGGAAAGATGACTTTCCCTGGTGATCCATCCATGAGTTGCCGCTCTTTCTTGATAGATCAAAAGTCTACCATCTCCGATGATTATTTCCTTGATTCCTAAGGTTACCCCCTTCTACCTCATCAATCACATTTGAGGCCTAAAAATAGATAAATGCCCACTACAAGATTTAAGCTTCAAGCGAAAGTAGAATGGATTATTTCCATCAATAATCCCATAGTAGATAAATATAGGCTGAAAATGACAACATATGATGGTAAAACAAGCATTTAACAAAGTAGAGGGGATTATTTCTCGGATCAATTCTATATGGTCATTGCCGATCTTAGGACATCAACTATTTTTTATGCAAAATATCTATAGTCTAGGAAGGAAGGAAGGAAGGAAATTTTAACGGTCCACGCCCAATCGGATTATGGGACCTAATACAAAAGATAGGGCAAAAAGCCTGTGATCTGCGGTGGTGTGCGAGGTGAACCCCCATGACCAAACTCCTTAGGCGAGGGTGCGTCAAAATGCCCTTTGGCACCATTTTTGTTTACGATTGTCGGGGGACTATGCCCCGTAGCAAATTTTTTGGTCTAGAATAAAAGGGGGTGGTGGATGGGCCCAGCGGGATGGTAGTCAAACCAACTATTAACCAACCGCCCGACACATTTCTCTTGGTGGCGTGCGGAGGAATTTGTAGAATGTGAAGGGTTTGCTGGATACTTTCTCCTTGGCCTCGTGCATTCTTCCTCACAAATGCTCGACATAATTCATCCTTCCGACCGGCCCCCTTGTTTGGCTCTATTCCCTGGGAAGGTGCTTCATGGGCTAAGGAGAAAGGTATTCCCTTGGAGGGGATTGCCATGGGGAGGGTGTGGGATGAGATTTTTCTGCAGGGGGTGCGTAAAACCCTCAATTGGTGGAAGGGTAGCAAGTTGTCCATGGCGGTAGGATCACTATGCCAAGTCGCACGGTACTTTAGCACTCATGTGTATCTGAAAGATCTGCCGTGTTAGCTCCGAGGGTAAGATACTTGCTTTGGATAAGATTGTTCGAAATTTTGTGGGGCGGGATGATGAAGGGCTAAGTTAAAAGGTGGCTTGGTGGTGGAGTGTCTCCAATCCGGAGGATGGGGGCTTGGGCATAGGATTTATCACATGCATAGTAAGGTGTTGGTCTCTAAGTTTATTTGGAGCATTCCCGCAGATGGAGCATCTTCTCTGTAGCGGCACTATTGTGGCAATCTCTTCGCCCATTGTGGCATTTGGAAAGTCGGACCAGCATGTAGAGTTGCCCGGCAATGTTCTATGGTCTCCGGCCTTTCCCACATGCATCCCCTTTCTCAACGGGTGTTGCAATGGCTTGGGATCACGTGCGTGTGCTCTTCCAAAGATAGATTATGCCTCGGTTTATCACCACTCTTCTCCTTTCTTGTGGGTTCCTCTACCCCTCATGATATTTGCCTGGCCGCCATGGCGCAATGCTGGGGTCATAGGGCCTATTCAAGACCCGCTCACGCACCTAATGAGGTTCTTTTTGGGGTGGTCCCCGCCAGCGCGCTTTGATCTTACGAGCCATTCCAATGACAAGGTGGTGAGGGATAAGGCGGGCATGGAAGGGGACCGTACAAATACCGAACCCTAGAGGTGACCTTGGATGCAAAGGCCGAATCCGATGGCAAAACAAGGGATAACGCAAAGAAAATCAGCCTAAGGGTTATTCAAGATGAGCAAGCCTTAACAAGTGGAGGTCCAAGCTTCTTAAGAAAAAAAAATCACCGGAGCAACAAGAAGATGGGCGGACATGGAGCTCATAAAACAAAAGGGAGCTCCAAGCTCCAAGAAATCAAAACTGCCAGGATATGGGCCACAAAAGTCCTTTGTGAGTACCTCCAAGAGCAAAAGACAAAGAAAAGTGAGCCAATAGGCGGGCAAGGGATGAACCGGATCAAAGCAAAACACAATCCCTCCAAACTTGGGTCGGGCCCAAGGTGTGAGATTGAATAGCCAACAAGGTAGGTTGTGAATGACAAATGGGGTCGACGCGGGGCTTGGTTGAATCGATGGGCGGTTGTGGATCTTTAAATTCACGTGATCCGATTCCGATCCACAAGCTAAAATAGAGCAAAAAAGTTCCCTGAAGGAGTAAATCGAAGTTTTTGGTTACATGACTTTTGTCAAGTGGTAGATGGTGATGGCGAATCTTAAGGAGCCCAAAAATAAATTATTATATTTAACCAATGTCAAATCCTCTAAAAACCATGATATACGTAGTTTTTTATGCATGATTTCATTGTATAGAAGAAAACCACATATTCTAGTGGTTTGTTCGATGAATGTTGGTTTTAAATGTGATAGTGGTTTGTTAAAATTAGTTATGGTTTATGAGATTGTTTCATGCATACTATAGTAGTAGGTCATTAAAACTAGTATAGTTTGATAAAACCACTCTATGACTTATGACATGGTCTGAAAATTAGTTTTATTATGCCCAATATTACTCAATGTACTGAAATTGAAAGGGTTTTATTGTCATATTAGAGGGTTCTATGATCGTAATGCATGGTGTGAGCAAAGCTTCAAAGATCAACAATGACAGTAGAACCACAATATCTTGGTGTCTATCTTGGCATCCATTGCATTGCTCTGGAATACATCTTGGTGCCCATCTTGCTGCCTCCAGCTGTGGCAGAGCCACATTGTCCAGGTGCCCAAACTAGGTCAAAATAGGTGACTAGCGCTGGCAGAGCCACACAATCTTGCTACCTAACAGTGGTGTCCAGCGCTAGAGAGCCGCATTGCCCTGGAATTTTTGAACTTTAGGTAAAATATGGATGATGTGGAAATTTTGATGACTAGGATGATGATCTCATCAATTTGATATTGTGGCATGATGATGTGAGTGTTTCTCGGTGGCGGCAAATCCGCACGATCTTGAAACCCATGTCAAATGCTGAATGGTATTTTTTTGGTATTCCAGTGGTGATAGAACTGCACCAACCTGGTATCCATCAGTGATTTAATTACTATTAGGATTAAATAAACTCACTCCAAAAGGTTTTTGAGGACATGCCATAGTATTTAGTTGGCATAAGGATTTGTGATAACTATCGATTCAATATACAATTTTGGTAGAATGAACAACAAGAAGTTGGTCTCAAGATGATGATATCTTGTTTTGAATGTTCAATCTTTAACTCACATTTTGTCATTTATCTCTATTTGTGGTATTGTATGTATGTGCATAGATGTATCAATACATTCAGGTTCCATAGGCCAATTTGGTTTCTTTGGACATAAAACAAATTCTATCTATAGTTGCAGGCTAACAATAACTATTCTATTATTACCACCACCACCACCACCACCACCACCACCACCACCACCACCACCACCACCACCACCACCACCACCCACCACCACCACCACCACCACCACCACCACCACCACCACCACCACCACCACCATCCTCTTTTGAATTCAATCCAATTTTCTTCTCAAATGCCACATCTTAAAAAAAAAAAAAATTGATCTAGCCATTCTGATTATTATCTATCTATCATATGGATCATCACATATAATAACTTTGAAGTGAGTGATAAGCATTAAGGGAATACTAATGGTCGATGTACATACTAATATGTTCCTTTGGAAAACTCAACCTAGGCAAAACCAACCTATGCACCAGGACCCTTTGTTATGAATGCTATGCACCAAGACTTGTGGTTATTAATTAATGTGTAATAATATTATGCACAAGGGTCCCTTATTATAAATGTTTATAACAAAAGGTTCAATGTTATAAAAAAGTGGCACAATTGACCTATGCATGGCGTCAAACCAAGGAAGGAAGGAAGGAAGAGACTTTTAACGTCCACGGAGCCCAATCGGCCTATGGGACCAGAACCGTGGGCCGAAGCCCCACCAAAACCGTGGGCCGAAGCCCAAGCAAAAACCAATCAAAACATGGGAATTGGGTTCCGCGGACGTTAAAAATTTCTTCCTTCCTTCCTTCCTTTATGAAGATGCCAATATTTTGCTCACATTAAATCATCAATAGGTGCGTATATTGCATTTTTAGATACGCCACAATTATCCTAATAGAAGAAGAAGGATGCCAAAGTTGTCTTTGCGAATTGTAAATTAGAAGAAGGGAATTGCCAAAGAAGAAGGATGCTCGATCACTGCCAAAGTTGTCTTCGTGAATTGCAAATTAAAATATGATATTTCCAACAAGATCAAACACATTATTGTAGTTGATAGGTTATGCCTATTTGATTTGTTTTAGATTATAGAGGAGAATAAGATTTGTCCAATGACAATTGAAGTTCTAATGTTTTAAACAAGTGTTTGTGAAGGACATTTTCTTCAATGATTGATCACAAAGTGTTCTTGCTATTTGAGCCAAAAACAAGTTTTTGAGCTTTTTGAATATTTGCAAGTTTGAGAGGTATAAGTGCAATTTTGGCCATATGACAAGCCTTGGAGGTTTAAAGGTTTGTGGATTTATAATGACGAAATATGCTAGGGTTGCATTTTGACAAACTCACTGTTTGTTTTAGATCTAATTAAAGGGCCGGTGGGAAGGGTGTGGGACAGGCTATTTCAATATATTTTGGCATATTCATATAACATACCATTTAAGGGGGTTGGACATTCTCTTGACAAGTAGGCACAATAGCATTCTCAAGCATATTTTATAGAATATACCATGCATTAGACAAATGACCCTCTGAATAAGTCATTGGGGGCTTGATATTTTAGTATACTCCAATATATTCTTCTATACTATTGCAATATACCATAATATAAATCAAATGACCTCTACACAAGTCAACATAATGGCCTTCCAAACCCATTATCTATTAGCAGTTATTTCACATGTCAGGATGCATATTGTTTGATCAAAGATTCGTGTGGAGTCATGGTTTAGCTGGTGAACTCCAGCTAAACCATTACGTATTTGTTTCCATACACAGTATTTTAGGTAACCTGCCGTTTGAACCAATGGTAACTTAATGTCATTTCTCAGTACATTTATATATGCCAATACATGTAATACCATATAGAAAGAAAGGGAAATGATCAATATAACATGTGCGCCTTAGGCCGGATTTCCCCTAATGGCAGTGGCAGTATTAAAATAGAAGCCAATAGGAAATCCCCACGTTAGATTTAGTGGCAGTATTAAAATAGAAGCCAATAGGAAATCCCCACGTTAGATTTTGTCGTTCATCCCTCTTTCCATTAGTTGTGTGGCTGCATAATTGACATTATTTTTTGCCGTGGAATTTTCATATTGCCAAGTAGAATAAAAGTTCAACGACAATAGGAAGAACACACAACTAATAGTAACGAAATTTTAACCACCTTAAAATTTCGCTATTATTCGACAAGTCTTTATACAACGAAGAATCCTGCTGAATTGTAGCGGCGTTTTTGGGCGACGCTCCTTTCTATTCTTTCTGCACAGTGTCGGCTTCTACTTTGCTTCTTCATCTCTATTTCGCGACTTTCCAGTTCAATATATTTTTAGGTAGAGTTCAACGTCTGTTTCATGCTTCTGTCGCGACAGAAGCCAGGGATGCAAACGCCATATTCGTGGCCTATAGAAGGGCGGACTGCCTCGAAACGTCAAAATTTTACGGTTTCAAAGAAGATTTGCCACAGGATCTGAGATTGAAGACAGAAATCTGCAGCTACCAACCATTTTTCTTCTCATAGACAACACTAGGTTACGGTTTAAATAGTGGATCAGGCATGGACAACACTGGGCCATTCTTCCGATAGCCATAGACAGGACTTCTTCTTACGGCAGCCATAGACAAATCTTCCTTCTTTTTGTATCAGGAATCCGGCTGCATCAAAGTTTGTCTGCTAAATTTTAAGGTGGATAAAATTTTGTTGGAGAATTTCACTCACCGTTGAAAATTTCTCCAGGGAATTTTGAGCAGACTTGGCTTTAAAGTAGAAAATGTCAGCAATTTCAAAATTTCTTATGTTATCGCCGAAAACTGTGAGGCCACCTTTTTTGGAAACATGCCGTTAATGAAAATCGAGTTTAAGTAAATACACCTAGACTACTATTCAAACAATTATGTGCTTAAAGGTGTGAAAACAAAATCAACTAGTCTAAGATCCAAGTATGGAATTCATCAACGGCTACGATTGTGATCTGCCCCTTGAAATTTTGATTGGTCCACTGCTCTCTATGGCAAAAATGGCAAAAAGGCGGGAAGCAAAGGGATTTCTTAATCTAATTGCTCTATTCTTCTAGGGTTTCGTTGTGGCCTCCTCCTTCAGATCAGAGCAAGCAAAAACGGATCCATGCGGCGCCTCTAGCCATCAGAGAAAACAAAAATCGTCAGAGCTCCCTGCAGCGCCTTTAGAGTAAGCATGAACGGAACCCTGGGGCGGGTTTTCATTGGCGCCTCCAGCCAAAGATGGGTTCCATTGCCTCTCCAGCCAGAGATGGGTTATTCTGTTTCGCTATTCTTCATTGTTTTTCTGTCTCTTTCAGATGTCACAACTACAAAGAGGTTTGTTTCGCTTGCTCCTCCTTATTTTATTTTGTTCTTTTCTTTCGTTTCACAGCTCATTCTACTTCTTTCATTGAACCGAAATGAAATGACAGAAAGTAACTGGATTAAAATATCCCTGTCCTGGAGTTGAGTTCCTGATTTATTTGTTTTGGGCGCAACACATGTTTTGAGGAAAGGAAAAATGCTTGCCTGGTTGTCGAGATGGAATAATATCAAGCTTGAGGTATCATTCTGATCTTTCTCATTATTCTCTTGCACCTTTCCATGCTCGCATAACTCGTCTCATCAAAGGCTTAAAAATTTTTACTTTTAAATCAAGCTTTGATGCGTGGATATCTCCACCAAGAGGACTGTGCCAGAAGAAGGCCATCGACTGTATCAGAAGAAGGCCAGGGGAAAATTGCATGTTAGCCCATCCTGAAATGAATTGAATGCTTTATAGCCCTGGTTTTCAGCACTTCTTTATTGCTTGCATTAAATCTGCATTGGTTGCAGAGCATCAATAGGTTATCAAGAACAATGCACTGCAATGACAGATTATCCATTATACTGGATTGAATGTTCATTCTTGACTTGCATCTTATTCATGTTTGACAGTAAAAAGTAATTTTGTTTCGCTACTTGTTTGATGGCCTTTGCTTAATCAATATTTCAAGAGCATCATACCTTATGGATGTGTTTTGGGTTCGATTCCCAAACGGTAGAGCTAAGAAAAATAATGATTAAAACAACTGTTTCTGAGAGGGCAGTATATGAATAAATAGTAGAACAAAGAAAAACAAGAAAGAAAAGAATAAGTATTCATCAGGTGGACATAATTTATTGCAAAGGTAATCATTATTTATTACATGCCCATAATTCATTGCCAACGTTATTTATCCTGAATAAAGAAACTATAATGATGTTACTTATTATAGGCGGCAATCATCTGCAATAGTGGAGGTTACTTATCACAATTGCATGAATCAACTAATTAACTAGGTATTTAATTTGTGGCATAAATTAAATGTCAATTACTCGGAAAAAAAAAACTAATAATGTGATTGAGAAACTTATCACATTCTGTGAGTTGAAATGGCAATGGTTTCAAACTTAAGTATGCTTTATTTTGTTCATTAAACTAATGTCAATTAAGACAATAAATATTCACCATCTTAATGCAAAAACTAATGGTAGTTAGTCCACGTTCTATGATACAAAAAACTAATGCATTTTATTGTAAGAAGCAAGGTTAGTTCATATGAGATAAGGTAGATAATTTCATTACAAAAGCACTTTAAGTTACACAAACATTTAAAGAGGAAATCATTAGTGGTCTAGGGCATACATTACTAATCAATACACATTTAAAATTGAGCAATAAAGCGTTATTAAACCAAATAAATAAACTATTGTAAAGAACCATGATGCTTAACCGTGGTAACAAACTAGAGTGATAAGTCATATATAAAAATCACACCCTATAACTAGTAGTGGTTATTCAACACATTAACCCACTTAGTGACATCTCTTTTTTATAGTGGTTTCATGTAAAAACTGTTGTGGAAAACTAATAGTGATTATTTTTTGGGCCCCTTGTTGATGCAGAATTGGGTCCTGGGATGTTCTGGATCCTTATCCCTTGATGTTGGTTCCTATAGAAATTGAGCTACTTCAAGGATGCGAAATCGTGCTACGGAGTCGGATCTAGCTGCTGAATCCTGTCATGTTGCTGCCGAATCCTTATGCTAGGGCTTGCTGCCTTGATGCTCCCACCTGCGTGAAATCACATGAGGAGGCCTTCGGGGTCTGTGCGTGTAGGCGGCGCCTGGGCGCTTAGGCGGTGAAAAATGCCTGCAAACTGCACCGTCTGCGCCATGCCATATTGCAAATCCTGTACATCAGACAATGGTCATGGTCACATAAGCCAAGCTTAGAGAAAATTCTGTTTGGGGTTCCATTACATGTGGGAATAGGAGACGTGACAAGAGCTAAGCTCTCAGCTCCAAACATTGAAGGCTGGTGTGGACAATGCAGCTACTACCAATGTCAAATTATCTGAGGGTCGCAAAAGTCCACTTTAATTAATTTGAAGTCCACTTTTATTCATTCATAGGAAAACTGATGTACCATTGTTATAGCTTTGAGTGTGGCCACAGATTTAAGGCAACGATCAACTGCATGGCCTAAAGTTATGAATCAATCCCCATATCCAGTATAGCACTCTATCAAGCAAATATAACCGAACTACTATACTTATGGCCCTCCATCCTTGTTATTTTCAATTCTGTTGGCCATACAGGCTCAAACATTGAATGCCATGCGTCTGTGTCCTATAAAGGCTTGCTCCATGTATTGTATCAGCAACAATACAAAATTTTAATTGTCCCATCCCCTACGCCTAGCTCTGCATATGTGCATGAGCAAAGGCGAATGCTGTGCTAATTCTATGCTTAGTTGGTGCTTATTTAAAGAATTTAAAATCATAGTCTTTTTACCATATAACATACAACTATGCTACAAGACCACTGGTGATTTGTTTAAACCTTTTTAAAGTCAAACTAAAGTAGATCATACTACCTAAGGATCAAAGGCTTATTCTGAGCTGTGTATTCTTCCTATGCCTGTCCAAAAACAGAAGTATGTTCACCCCTGTCTTATACAAGGATAGTTGTTAATTTCTTGTACTATGCAGCCTTTTAAAATAAAAACCTACTGCATTTCCTAGGGCTAGGGGCATATCCTAGTCATAATGCTGCTCAACCCTAGTCATAGGGTACAACCCATCAAGTTAGTGCAGTACAATCAGCAATAATGCTACTGTACCAACCAGGCCAGAGAATACTGCATGATCTTAGAACTATATTTCTAAATTGGTGATAAAAACCAATTATGCAGAATATTGTATCTTAAACTGCATGGTGCCTTGCCAATACTGCAAATGCCATTCTACCATCTCTAGTTATTATTCCTGAAGCAGCAATACCCCTGGTTACATCATCAATCACCTTTGCAGATAAAAATAGATAAATGCCCAGCTTCAAGCTTCAAGCTTCAAGCTTCAAGCAAAAATGCCCAATGTCAAGCTTCAGACATCGCTAACCAGAAACCTTCAATAAATCACTAGAACTTTATGCTACTGTACAAGTTAGAGTTACTGCATGGCAGAGTTTAAGCATCTTTATGCTACTGTACAAGTTATGCCACAAAACAGAGTCCAATGTATGTGTCTAATGCAGATATTTGCAGAGATAGCAGGGCCTTACATAGCTATGTGTTAACGAGCTTTGTCACAAGGCAAGTAGGTTCATGCTCACGTTTTCAGAAATGGGCTGGGCAATAATATCTTCTTAGGAAATTTATTATATGGGAAGTGGTCCAGTGTAACAGGTGCAATATTACTATTCATCAGTATGATACATAGATTAGTCTCATGGAATACTATGATTTTTGCCTATGTGCAACACGAACTGCACGCCCAATCTCTCATCCTTTTCCATGAAATGCAGCTGGAGGATGTGAAGCTCAATAGAAAGGCAGTTAGAGATGCAGATAGAGCATTAGCACTTGATCCTATACACTGGAAAAGTCCCCTGGGAACAATTAGAGCTTTCTGTGGATTACAACAGCATAGATAGAACATTTTTGCAGGCAAGGTGTTGGAGAGCCTCACTGTCTACTTGATGCAACTATTTTGCAATAGGCAAAACAACACTTGGGCTGCAAACTGGAAATGCTGGAGAGCTCAACTGGATCTACATCTTCTCAACTTGATAGATGAACGTGAGATAGACACCATGCTGGGTTATATGGCCAATGGGGACAAACATAGCAACCATGTACTGGACCAGCAACAAATATGGGTGAATTTTACAAAGGAATTCAACAGTTATTTGAAGACAACAGCGCATACTGTATTGGAAAACAAGAGCATCAAACTGTTATTGCAAATTGTGAGCATTGCCACTCAATACAATAAGTATAAAGATTGGATTATATGGTTATGAAATTGAGGATGGGACTAAAGACATTAGTATTCCTTATGGGTTACATCTACTAAAAGATAGTGAATATAATTCATCTCAGATTCCATGAATGAAGCAACAGAATTTATGTGCTTGACATCATTGCTCGATTGATTAGTGAGCATATTAATAACATTCTGTTTCTCTACATATCATTTCTGCTATAAAGTACCGTAATTGTTCTTCTTCAAGCCGCTGAGTTTCTCTTGTCTTTTCTTCCTCAGTCAGTGGCCTCTGATAGGGTATTTCATTGTCATGAACCTCGAATATGCCTTTCAGGTTCTGTGGAACATGAAGGTCTTAATGAGCAATAAGTTATCATCTTTTTTCTTGAACACACCGTCTCATTGAGCTTGGTCGAATCCATCTCATCAAACCAAGTATCATACTTGATTGACATGTTCTAGTTCTGCCCAGCGGTATCACATTCCCCATCTGCCCATTCATGTGACATGTGTGGCTAGAGTAAAATATGCTTCCTAGATTAAACTGCTGTTTATGATTATTATGATTATGCTAGTTTGCATAGCTTGGAAATGTAAATATAGCCTTCTTGATTATAATAGATTATGAACTACTGATTTTACAGCATAATGTGGTCTTGTTTCATTCTATTATCTCTATTAAAATTCAGCTGTACAATGCAGGATCTGCGTTTTATCATGGCTATATCCATCTACTGCCATGTATAACATTCAGGATAATTTCACACATCAGATTAAGGGATAAGAGTCAAAGGGGCCAATATCCAAGTGCATTGTTGAGCAGAACTGGGCTAGTCTCAGTTTTTCACACTTACGAAGGGATAAATCACTTCTGGCTGCCGCAATGCTTTGCTGGGACCAGTCCCAAAGATAGTACAGTAGGCTATAAGACCAACTCCTAAGGCAGAACACAATTTTAGCACTTAGAAGGATGTAAAGAAAAAATTGAAGCATTAAAGATGATGTGAACCCAACCTTAAACAGAACCCAACCTTAAAAAAACTTCAAGCGTTGAATACAGAAGAAGAAATTGAAATGTGATCCAATATTCCTTAAACATTCGTGCAATATAGCAAAAATTCAAAATTCAATCCGCTTACCTCTTCCTCATTTGAGACTTGTCCATCTCCATACCCCTGCATATCTACACTTCCACGACCTTGTCCACGAGCAGTTTGACCACGGCCATCTCGTCCACGTGCACTTCGATTGCTTCCTCGAGCAGGTGGAGCTCGCATCGCCATCGCCGTCGTTAACTGGACCTAAATGACCTCGATGAGGTCAATATAATTTTTGTTAACATTTGGTCTAAATTTTTTACGTCAGTTAATTTTGCGTTAACTGGGCATTAACCATTATGTGTCGTGTGAAGGGATGAGTGGGTTAGGGTTTACCGTTAAAAAATAGTTAACAGCCATTAACCAAATGTCTTAATCAAGTCCAAACTTAACGTGTAGTGTGAAGCTAATAGCTGTTAAAATTGCTAACTTAACCTAACCTAACCGCAGGTGTGAATGGACGCTAATGTTATGGGAAAATTATTTAAATCTCTTGTTGCCCATGTATTACGCTCACACTATCTCCACCCGATTTGGGTTGGAAAACCTAGGAACATGGAAACCCTTCCAAATTTCCGTAAAACCAGGAAGGGTTTCCATTTCTGAAGCACGGAAGGGTTTCCAAAAAAAAAAAAATATTTGGATGCCAGAGGTCCGGCAGTAATTAATTTACATAATTTAATTCAAGCGCCTGTTTCTGAAGAGGTCCGGCAGTGATTAATTTACATAATTTTATTCATGCGCCTGTTTCTGAAGAGATTTTTTTTCGAGAACAAGCTTTTATGTTCTTAGCTCTTCATATGGCCGCTTGGCGGTTATCTAAACACCAGAGTATAATTGCTTGAATGGTTTCGCATGTAAAGAACCCGGTTTTTTGGAATTTTTCGAGTTATTTTCTCATTTAGAAGCATTGAAGCTTGAAAAAATTATTTACAGATTTTTGTTTGAGCTTGATTGTTTTCAGGATCACAACTTTCTTAAGCTCCTGGACTGATTTCTTGGAACCGGTAAGCATGCTCTGATGAATAGCCAACGGGTTTTTTATTTTTTGAGTTATTGAGGGTTTCTTCAAGCTTTATAAAACCTCATTTTTCTTCCGCAGGAAAAACAGTCATGTACCCCTTAAACCCCGAACATTCTCTCTGCCCTAACGGATCGTTATGGGATGGAAGGCTGCACAGAAGTGTTTATCGCAATGGAAGATCCTCAGAGGGGACAAGGTACTACTGCCTACTACTGTTTTCGATTGCCTCAGTGCTAAAATTTATGAATTTCCATTGTGTTTTTAGGTCATGATCATGACAGGCAAGGATAAGGGTTTAACATGAACTGTTAGGTAAGTATTCCGGAGGGACAACCATGTTATTGTAGAAGCAGAATTTTGGTAAGCTTTGTTCAAACTTTCTTTAGTTGGAGTACTCTTGGTTAAACTTCCTGCAACAATGCAGGTAAAGCATTTGAAAATAAGAGCGAATAGCTCTGGGAGGATCGTAACTGTGGAGGCCTCCATCCATGTTTCAAATGTCCAACATATTGATCCTGTCAGGGTATGCTCCATGTAGAAAATATTCTTATAAGTAGCCATGTTTCAACCAACTTCCCATTCAATCTAGTTCTAATGCCTCAGCTTTCTACATTGCTTTTGAGTATGGCATCATATGCTTTTGTTCATACTATGTAGTCTGAAGAGGCTCTGGCTTCAGGTCTCCATGCAGAATAAATTTTTGATTTCTAGAGGATGGAACATGGATCCAAGTATCAGCTGGTAATTCTGCCTCTGGTAGCATCATTCCAAGGCCCGAAATTCGTGCTCAGAGGAAAGTCAGAGAAGGTGAGTCCCCTTTGAAGTAACAGTTGGTCAAGCTTTTCTTAACTAATCAGTTGAAGCTTAATGACCTGCATTTCAAAACATTGATGGAAAAAGATGTAACTACTATGTGATATTGGATTGCTACATGCAGTTCACATTATTAGTTTTTTAAATTCAAATAAAAACTTAGGATAGGACGGAGCACCTTTATTAGATTTGTGAATACCTTGATCCCACCAAAGGTTTCCGTCATATAGTTTTCTTGGTCGGCATGTCTAAATCCACAATTGTAAGCATCTTTCCAACCCTGAAGTCTAAACAAGGCCACTTCAATGGCTGAGGTTCATCTCGGTCAGGTTCTTTAGCATCCCTACAATATCACTGTTTATACTTGTTGTGTTATTTGCATTTATTTCAATGGGTTACAATATAAATTATTGCCACTTATACTTGTTGAGTTTGCAGCCGGCCCATCAGATACATGGAAAGAGGATGTTCTCGAAAGGACATATGACCCAATTACAAGACAGGGCTTTCTACCCAGCTGTGACATCTTTTCAGCATTGAAGATTTCTAAATTTCTACATGGATCTCCACTGCAGTCAGATGGTCCTAATGACATCGTTTAAAGAATATTGTATAGCTTTGGTAACATAATTTGTCTGGTGAATTAATTCAACACGCAATTGGTGATCATCATGGAGTTAGCATATTGAACATCGTTTAATTTGTATTGCTGCTAAATACTAGCAGCAAGCAAGAGAGCATGCCCTGTACAAGCATGGTGATTTTGTCTTTGTTCCTTCTTCTACCAAGTTACCTGAAAGTGGCAATACAATTAGCATCACTTTTGCCAAAATCTCTCCTCCATATTTTCCAACTCATATATCATCGTTCTTTTTGGGTTGTCCAAGGGCAAATATACAACACAATATCCTAGGACAATGTACAACACAATATTTCTCTCAAGTTTAAAGCCCGAACCAAGTGCACTCATTGTCAAAGGTTAACGAAGATGTTACATGCTCTAAATCTTAAGCCTAAGTCAGCCTCTGTAGTCTTGCATATACAACCCTTTATAAAAATTGATGAACTACAGAGGTAATCGTGTGAGAACTATACAAGCAAGTTGAAGTCTTGCATATACAACCCTTTATAAAAATTGATGAACTACAGAGGTAATCGTGTGAGAACTATACAAGCAAGTTGAAGGTATACATTAGGTTGAGAACAAATCTAGGCGAATCATCATTGTCTGTTAAGAGTATATTCACAAAATGCTTAGAAGTTATTGCATACAAAAAAATAACATCAAACAACTGAACTATCATTGACTATGCGACCATACTTACAAATTGTGAACTGTATAAATAACAGTCAGATGAATACTAGAGAATCTAGAGGAATCTTCAAGGGATCTTGAAAAATCTAAGGAAACCTTGATAGAATTTAGGGGAATCTTAGAGAATGTAAGCGCAAGAAGAGCATACACCCCTAGAAGTTTTTTTTATCAAACGTGGAAACCCTTCCTATTTTCCCCCATTTGTGGAAACCCTTCCTATTTTCCCATGGCTTTGGAAAATAGGAAGGGTTTCCATTTGAATTTAAATTTAAATTCTTGGGTGTCGTGCATATTTATGAGCGTACACAAGCGTGCACCATTAATGGCGGCGTGCGTGTTGGGCGCCGTGCGCCTTGGGAAAAAAAAATAGTAATAATTGGAAACCCTTCCCATTTTCCAAGGAAACCCTTCCGATTTTCAAATGGGAAACCCTTCCAATTTTCCATTAAAACCAGGAAGGGTTTCCAACCCTTCCTTTTTCCATAAAAACCCCTTCCTATTTTCCCTGTTTGGAAAATAGGAAGGGTTTCACTTGAAATATAGAAGGGTTTCCATGGAAACCCTTCCTGGTTTTAATGAAAGCCGGAGTTGGAGTGTTTCATGGAAACCCCTTCCAATTTTCCATGGAAAATAGGAAGGGTTTCCATGGAAATTTGGAAGGGTTTCCATGGGAGCCCAACCCAAATAGGGAGTACTTAGAACCATCGCATGTATTAACTTGGAGAAAATGGTAGGCCTATACTTTGTATTCGGTAAATTGCATCGAATACCGTCTGGGATAGAAGAGAGCGACCCGAGAGGTTCTGCCAAGATGCCAGGGTTGTCAGGAGGCATTCGAGAAGTGGCCGAATCCTGCATGGATGGCATGACTATGGAAATAGTAGCCACGTATTGGCATCGCCTTCATCCATCAAAGCCGGAACTAGCTGCTCGTCGGATTGAAGCAATTGGCTTCCAAGTCGGTCAGCAGCTGGCTGCGCTGCAAGGGCTTCAAGTGCTTCTGTGATCCTTGGTTTTGCTTAAGATCCCTCTTTTCTGTATAATCGGCGATATTTGTTGTTTAAAGCACTCTTTTTGTTCTGATCTTATAACCTGAACTTTTAGTGGGTAACTAGCTACACAAGCTTGAAGTACAAGGAACAAGGAGAGGTGATTTTTTGGGATTTTCTTGTTAGTGTTGTCTCCTTGAATGTTTCCATAAATACTGCATTCACGAACAAGGAAAATAATTCTTTCTACAAGTATGCCAATGGAGTTATGTGCTTCAAAAGTTGACATGATGTATAGCATTGCAGTGTCTCTGTTAACTGTATGCAGTGGTTTGCAAGAATTCACTATCTTAAATGCATTTGTTTTGGCTATTTTTTGTATCTTTGTATTTTGCTGAGCGTTCAGATTACATAACAGATTCTATTATTTTCTTTGACCCTCAAATGTGGTAATTGGTGTTGAAAGGTATACACGAGAGCGCCTTCGTTTCGGAGATCATTTGGAAGTCATTAAATTCATATGCAAAGACTTCTGGGCAGAAGTTTTTAAGAAACAGATTGATAATTTGAAAACAAACCATCGGGTATGGTTGTGTTTATTCACGTAGCATTTTCTTTCTATTCTTATATGTGAATTGAATTACTTGCTATGGTTATTGCAGGGAGTATTTGTTCTTCAGGATAATCGTTTTCGATGGCTCACTCATATATCAGTTGATTCTCCCACGACCATGGAAGAGGCTGCAACGTCTAATGCTGTAAAAGCTGCAATGCTGGCAGCAATATCTATATTTTCCTTGTGGCCTTATTCGAGGTGCTTTGGACAAACCTGGGAGTACCATGTAAGTTGTCTCAGCAGAGGTCACTGCACTTCCAGCTTCAGAAGGAAATTCAAGCAACTTTATATAGAAATAAAATATGCCAACTGCTCGATGCTATTTCCATGACTTCTGATATCTAGGCTCTTTTCATTGTAATGATCAAAGAGAGAGATCTCTAATCAATGAATTGGGAGATTGAATACCCATTTTTCTATGCAAGTCATCAATGGCTTGGAAACAGGAGCATGCAGCATAAGATTTCAAGCAAAGAGGCAGAAAATTGTTGCTTGCTGCAGGATCTTTGTTGGAGTGACATGTTTCTGTAGCTTTGAGTTGGAACTTTATGGAAGGTAGGAAATCTTGTGGCCATAAATTACTTTGTAAATTCTTACTGATAGAAATAATCAAAAGAGAGTCCATTTTAGCCCATGCAAATTATATGAATATCCATAGAAAGTGTATCATTGAAGAAACAGTCTGAGGTTTTCACCATGTGAAGTGTGGCAATCCCATTTCTCAGTTGTATAAAAAGCCTCTCAATTATGCTTTTAAGTTCTATGATGAAATGCTTGTTTCGATTACTTTCCCATGTCTGGAATGGATCGATCCTCATTCTCCAAACACGAAAAGAAGGCCTCCCACTTAGCCAATACAGAGTATTTCCAATAATGCCCTTGTGTGTTTGGGCAACAAGGCCTATGGGTTCTCCACGAGTCGGGCTGTTTGGAAATGTAGCCATTAAGTCGGTAATGGAAACAATAATATTGCATAACCTTTATTTGGTTTAGGCAGCATGTCGTTGTTTCTGTACATGTCCTATGACCATTTGGTTCCCATGGACCTATGGCCATTTGGTTTTGGTGGATGATGAAAAATGGTGAAAATAGCGATGAAAAAGGTGAAAACATGATGAAAGAAATGAAACAGTTGTTCATGTACCTGTCCTATGACCATTTGATTCCCGTGGACGATGGAAAAGGTCAACAGCGATGAAAATGGTGAAAACGGTTGTTCATGTACCTGTCCTATGAAACATTTGATTCTCGTGGACAAAGTTGAGGAGAAAAATGCTTGGTGCATGGAGTACTTGAGTCTTGAACCTCTCAGCGAAGGCAACCAAGCATGGGAGTGTGTCCTTCAAGTCAAACAGCATGGAGCAGGTTCTTTCAAGTCAAACACATGAAAGCACATTGAAGGAGGTACTCTGGATGTTGAATAGGTTTTCAACAACAATACTAAGGTGTTACCCGGCCAGAGTCTCTGTTGCGGTAAGCCATTGTATCTCTATATAGAAATGACCAAAATTGTATCATAAAATTCAGAATTCTGTTCTTGGCTATTTAAAAAAAAAAAACAGACTACTTATCCACTCTGTGGATTGTACTGCATCCATCTGCTTCGACAGCCAAAGATTGAGCTTTTGCTTCTTCAATGAGTTTTATTTTCTCTTTCCATCATCCTTTTTGACCTGGAGTTTTTTTGGACCTTTCAAGTACAACTTTTCTCTGATTTTCTCGAGTTCGTGTAGATTTCTTGCTTTTCTGAGTTTTCTGCTTATGTCACTTTTGCGTATCCACTTCCATAAAATTAAGAAATCCTTTTCATTGACCCATTTCTGTCCACTCTTTGCAGTTAAGGCTAAACATTGAACTTGAAGGGGCTGGTTGATTCCAATTTTTGTGAGACTACCTCGATATTGTTCCCATTACCCGTGGAAGTTATGTGAAATAAAGTTTGAGCAGTCAGTGACTGACAATTACAACTTTAATGAGGGGATTTTTAGATAGACCTATCAAGTAAACAATATGTTTTATCTTCCCCTTTTCTTTACTGATGCAGAAGGATGCTGATATACAAAGATTGCATCAAATTTTCACATTCATCATCTTCCTTTTGGTACGCCGTTTATTTTCTTTTCCAACTTTTGAATCATCACGTGAGTACATATTTGTTTCTTGCTATTGTAAGAGCTTTCAAGCATTCTGCAGGACCATTTTGACTTTAAATCTCTATGTTTCGGGTAGAATCCACCTTAATTGCTTCATATTCCTCTTTAAGAGAAGTGAACAATGTTTGTAATGGCAAAGATGGTGCATTATATGGGGACATGAGGGGAGCATTCTCCCAGCTCTTTTTGATTTCAACACGAATCAATATGGATTAATTGGGAGGGGAAAGGAACACAATGAGAGTTGAGTTCTCAACCATGCACGAGTCAATACTAACCTGCTACCCTTCCTTTTTGCTTTTCTATTTCTTTACCCTTCATTTGTGACATCTGCTTTGTTATTGATTACCTTAACATAATGTTTTTTTAGAGGGTGTAATCATTTTGAACATGCTCTCTGATATATATACAGGTTCTTGCACCTTGGAACCCACTCACCTAAATTTCTGTTTGTGTCCCTTGCATGCCTCCACCCAACCACTCCCAACCATGGAGGCATGCCACAAACAAAGCAAGGTTCGGATAAGGCATTCCAAAATAATGGCGTTCTCGGGATCCAAAGAATCTAGTTATTGAAATTGGTACGAAATAGGCTTCAAGGTCGATCTTAATTCGGTTTGGAACGGGTTTCAGCAAGTCAATTTGCATCCAAACTCGTGGAGCTTGCTCCTAGATTATTCCTATTTTAGTGAAGGCTCCCATATATCTAAAGAACAATTGAGGATCTCTTCATTCTTCATTACACGATGGAGTATACATTATGGCGTAACGCGTTATGTCAAGATATTGCACTAAACTTGAACAAACACGCTTAATCCTTTCATTTGTGATGCAGCTTGATATTTTGATTATGAGTCAGCCCATGATTGCTAAATTTTGACCTAAGTTTTGATATTGACTAGCAAAACATGATTAAGTATGAACCTTTATAACACATCATGTACCACAAAAGATCAACTCGATTGTGGAAACGCTACATTGTCATGCATTGTTCAAATTTGTATTTTGGAACAACTTTATTCTAATGAAACTACAAACACATCTACTCACCTCGACATGACCAAAATGTGTATGCCTCGTGAAAAGTTCAAATTTAGTTGAAATCATTTGAATTGCAAATATTGCAAAGTGTTAAAGGAAGGAAACCAAGGTGATTTGGATCCTTTGGTGAGATTATCTATGGGAACCAGATCAGAGAGATTTGTTGAGAAAGGAAAAAGGGCAAAAATAGAGGGGTAATGAACTCAATGATGAGATCAAGGAAGTTCTAGGACTTCAGAAGTCAACAAGGAGGGAAATACACTTTAGAATTGACTGCTTGAATTATATTAAGCATCACATGTATCATATTGGCATCATATGCAATTCATGTTAGCACCACATGACAATGTAAGGCAACACAGCTTCATGATCACAAGATACACCATGTTGCCATCACATCCACCATGTTGACACCACACTTAGAATGAAGAGAAATATACTTAGAAAGTTGGTATTTTTTTTTTTTTTGAAGGTAAGAAGTTGGCTACTTTGATCGTGATGGGAAAAATACAATACAAAGATCCCTCATGGATCGTTATAATTTGGGCACATGGGATCCCATCTCGATCGTGAATCATATCTCAGAATCAAAGTATATATGAGCCCTTTCAACCTCTTTCTTCTCACCGGACCAAGCATCACAAGATAATGACATCTTTCCAAAGATAAATAGGAATACTATAGGAGCCAAATGCCCATTTTCCACAAGCTACAAACGCATCTTGAATGCTCCCAAAAAACCTCTTGCAGAAATAGAGATGAAGAGGAAAGAGATATGGAGTAACCTGAACAATCTCCCACACTGCTCAGAGAAGCAAATATGCTTTAGACTATGATAAAAAATCGCAACTTTACAACCAAATGTGAGATTAAAAATAGGATGCCGCATATCGGGATGCGCCAGTCAGCCAACCTGTAATAGGCTAAAAACACAGCCCAACTACCAGAAGTCTCCCTAAATTCTGGCTCATGATTTCCGGTCTTGATATGGAAGCGTCTTCCTGGACACAATCAAATCTCTAGCTCAGCAATTCCAAATAATCTGAGATCCTATTTTAAAACTGTAAATTTAAGATCAAGAATTTGCTCTGCTCCTTTCAAGAAAACATTCCTAGATCTTTCCACTAGCAAGAAAGAGCAAGAGAAGGGGAAAAAACCAAATGGTCAGAAGATCCAATCCAAAATTGCTTTCTTTATGCATTCTGCTTCAATTTTGCTCCACCTTATAGACTCCACTCCCTTTCGGGTGTGATTTGCATAACAAATCATCATTCTTACTAAAAGATTGAGAATAAAATGCCACATTAGTGGCTTACCAGGCTGAATCCAAAAGACAGACTTGAAGCTACTTCAAAATCAAATCTGCGATTTCTTTGAAGAAGAAAATCGTCTGGAGCACCGGCAAACCTCGCTAGCACTGGATCACAGGCTCTGGTCTGCAAGAAGATTTGCAGCAATATTGAAAAGAGAGGAAAGGAGAGCGGCCTCCTTTCCCTGTTTTCTTAAAATCAACAAGGAGGGAAATACACTTAGAATTGACTGTTTGCAGCATGTTGCCATCACATGTATCATATTGGCATCATATGCACCATGTCGGTACCACATGCAATACAAAAAGCAACACAGTTTGCATCACGAGATACACCATGTTGCCATCACATCCATCATGTTGACACCACACTTAAAATGAAGCTAGAGAAATATACTTAGAAAAGTTGATATACTCTTTTTTTTTTTTTTTTGGAAGGTAAGAAGTTATTGTATTGATCAGATAGAAAAAATTACAATACAAAGATCTCTCATGGATCGGTTATAAATTTGTACACAGATCCCATCTGGATTAAAATATGAGTCTGTAATTAAAGTATATATGAGCCTCTTTCAACCTCTTCTTCTGTCCAACCAGTACCACAGTATTAACATCTTACAAGATAAACAGAATACTATAGGAGCCAAATGCCCATTTTCCACAAGCTACAAACGAATCTTGAATGCTCCAAAAAAATCTCTTGCAGAAATAGAGATGAAGAGGAAAAGATGTGGAGTAACCTGAACAATCTCCCACATTGCTCAAGGAAGCGAATATGCTTTAGACTATGATAAAAAATCGCAGCTTTACAACCAAATGTGAGATTAAAATAGATGTCAGTAATGTCTGATGCATCACCAACCAACCTCGTAATAGGCTGTGAACACACTTAGCCAATTTAATCCTCTAAATTTCCGCTCATGATATCTGGTCTTGATATGGAAGCATCTTCCTGGACACAATTAAATCCCTAGCTCGGCAATCCCAAATAATCTGACATCCTATTTTAAAACTGTAAATCTAAGATCAAGAATTTACTCTGGCCCTTCCAAGAAAACATTCTTAGATCTTCCGCTAGCAAGAAACAACAAGAGAAGGGAAAAAAATCAAATGGTCAGAAGATCCAACCCAAAATCCCGCTAAGTCAGATGAATTAAAGCGGACTGCCCATTCTAATTTTTTTCGAACCCTAATTTACACAAAGGAGCACCTCGACCAAACTATCTCCCACTGAATTTTGTTTGCGTTATTGTGCATCCAAGCTTTTCCTTGGATAGCCATTCGAACAAGAACAATGCAATCCAAAACAAAGGAAATTCACAAAGATTGAAACCAAAGCTCTAATTGAAAAGAATTTTATTAATAAATTGAATAGGTACAATGTATTTAAGACGGACGCAGACCATGGCGTCTTGCCACATCATCGTGGTAGGTGGTCCACCTTAGGGGATTAACTTGCTTTCTTCACGCATCGTAAGCCTTGGGGCAACTCGAGTGTGGAATGCCTCACATGGAGGTGCCTTCCGAGCTAACGGCTGACCTCGGCTCACCTCGACTTCCACTCCCTCCTCCCGCAGCTTTTCATCGAATATGTTCTTCCCCAACTCTCCGCGGGATGTTATGTAATGCTTGGTGTAAGATGCTTTGAGCTTTCGACTGCTCTCTAATTTCTCCTCTTTCTATCCCGAAGCGGTGCATGGCGTCGATTCACGGAAAGCAACCTTATCCCAAAGGCCGGCAAGAGCGAAGCGCGGAAAGGATCTGTGCCGTAATCCGCATTCTTCCTTTGAACGGGATCTCAGGTCATCAAAAGCGGGTTCTCGTGATGCCCGAACGGATCCGTACGGGTGTCTGATCCGGTGTTCAAACTTACTGGAGCAAGGAGAGTCTATGATTACCACCACGTGCCAGTCAAAACAACAAAGAATGCGGAATCAAATTACAACAGAGAACATTCATTCCATATGTACAAACTGTGAAACCATCATAATAGATTATGGCTGCATCCAACACAAACAAATATACAATGGAGCCATCACTCAGACAGAGGCCTTTCACTAGCCGAGAAAGCCAGCCGGTAAACTCAATATGCTATTCATTACAAAAACATAGTACATTTCTTTTCTCATCAAAGCTTTTTACAATATTCACAATAATTTGACTATCCGAAAAGCGTAGAGGTCACTCTTCTCTTGATCACCAAAATATTTTGTCGTCTATAGCTTCATGATCGCTGCTCTTCCGGATCGGGTTCCTTTGAGGTTCTGATAGTTCGCGAATCACATCGGCCACACAAGAATGGCAAAGAGGGATTCCGGGCCAATGCACAAAGTCCTAAAGACGCCCACCCATCCGCCTCTCATAATTTTCCGGGTCGAGCAAGTCTTAGCAATGATTGTATTTTATGAAGTTAAGTGATAGCACTTGTAGGCTGAATGCCTATGATCAGCGGCTGTGTTTGCCATAGTCCGGGAATTGTTCAGGAACCCCGGCCCCAAATTCTTTTCACCATAATGCGCTTCCCTTTGTGATGGTGGTCGATCGAGATCTCACATGCTCAATCTTCATTTCAAACAAACTTGAACTTCAAACCCGGAAGGCCGAGAACACCAAGAACATTGATACAATATTTTTTCTTTTGCCATACAAGACCATATGGCTAATTAACTTCGCCTGTGCACCATTCAACAATTTCTTTGGTTTCTAGCCCTGGATAATCGACATTTTATGTTCGGTTGCCGGATCTCAAGGAGGTTAAGCCTGCACGGTCGGTATACCGCAAACACATCTACGACGCCAAATATTACAAGCTTGGTGGGGACTACCGGATCTCTAGTTGGAGTTTGCCCCCACCATATTCGGCCCGCCTGATCCATATGCGCGGATCATTATTTCAGTCCTTCGGGTCAGTCTCACGCTAAAGTCTTTGTCGCTGATTGTCTTTGGGGTATGTCCTCAAGACGGAATCGCCATCAGATATTGGATACGATCCCGAGTCGTTGCATTCGATGTTCCTTAAAATACAGTATGTCGATAGGAACGAAGTTTTTCTCGACTCAAGCGAAGTCGAATGGAAAGGTTTTCGACCAGCGAATGAAACACCTGACATAGCATGAATCAACTTACCTCAGATTCTCAAGAATTTGTTCCGGGTGATCATTCGGGTCTAAATCTTCGAGATTCTCGCCTCCTCATGTTTCTCTCCTCGCCTCGTGTTTGTCTTCGCCATCGCCCCATCGCTTCCATTTGTCTTCCTCCATTTGAAATGCTCTAGCGATCCAGTGTATGACCTAATGGTTTCAACCATGTCCTTATTTCCAACCACGGATATAGGTTTCATTCCATACAAAGATAAAGCCCCCGAAAGAACAAAAAGCCATTCATGTACCACCGACACAATTTGATCTTCCTCACTGCTGGTTATGAAGTACGATAACCCTTTGGGTCGGATAGGAATTCTATGTATAGGGGCCCATTCAATGGCCACTGTCCACCATGGCACATCCTCTATAAATCACGCCTGTGGTTCCATCCGCCCTGAGAAATCACGAACTCGCCGAGATAATGATGTTCGCTAGGACCACCACTTGTCCAGGCTCCGCCAGCCGACCTGAAACCAAAACCAAAACTATATTGGCAAAGCTTGTGCCTTCGGCAAGCCACCATACTCATGTTCAAGCTCGTGATATGGAGCGACCTGTTGGTGAGCATATCGCTCGCCCATTGGGAGACAAAGAGTTGTCTGATTGCCCGTAAAAGACAAGGAAACCGGGAAGTATCCAGGTCGGTCATGTCCGCATTAACGCCTTGTACCAATCGCTTCATGGTCACTTTCATGCGCAGGGTCTTCAATCATATTGATGGTAAATAGTGCCACGGGCCCAGTGCCGCCTCCGCACCACCAAACCTTTGTGTCCCAATGTTATCGTGAATGGGGGAGCTATCATCGCCTTAAATGGGACCACCAATCCAGTTTTTCCTCTTCAATTGCCATAGCACGCTCAGTGGAAGGGAAGGGTTTTGATCGCTACGCTTTTATTTGGTGTTGATGTAGGCTGGATTATAGACGTTCAATTCCTTCATGTCTTCCCCATCATAGCAGCCTTTCTCTTTAATACCAAAGTCATGGTATTCATTAAGCAACATTGCGTAATTCGCGGATGCCTTCTTCCAACGCATCGCCGCCTCTTTGTGGACTGTGGCATTAACCTTTGCATCCCGCATTTTTGAGTTTCTACTTTTCCTTAGCGTGATTGTTCCATCTAGGATTCTGCCCTCAGATCAAGCGCTCGTTTGTCAAACCCTCGATCCTTTTTCATAAATTGCCCTCGTCAAATCCTGGGTCCGGGCTTGCATGGAATTCCCATTGCCGCCCTTCTCGCCTTGCCTCTTTGTCCATTGAGCCCATACCTCGTCCATTTCTCCCGACGTCATAAGTATGATATCATATTGGTCCGAGACCGCCTTCTTGGTGTTCTTCTTCTTTTCTCTTCATCCTCCCCTTCATCTTTCCTGCCTAACATATCTCCCAGGCTTCTCAAGGTCTTCCACTTATCCGAGGGAGCCTCAGTTTCTTTGTAATGAGACGTTCCAATGCTTTCCCATCGCTGTTTCAGCTGCAGTATGATCTGGTCGATACGGGCTGCATTCAAGAACGTCCTCCAATGTTAGAGCTTGGAAAGTATCTACTAACACCAAGTAAGCACTAAATAGGAGGGATGGGGTTTCTCACCAAGGAATGAATACCTGACAAGGGAGAGGGAGAAAACATAGGAGAGAAAGAAATAGGCCAGCATCGGGCTAAGATTCAAATCTTTTAGCCACGCCGAACGGTATGCAAACGCGGATATAAACTACGACATTGTCTCAAGAGACTGTGTTGCAGCACAAAGGCTCCTACGCTTGCCTTCACCATTAGTCTCCGTTGTTCTCCCTATTGTTCGGGGTTTCTCACTCAGCCCAGAAAAGTGAGAGGAGCACAGGAGAAGATTCAGATTTCGACCGCGAAGTCGAGAATACCCTGGGAGAGTGAGAGAGCATGGCAGAAAGGAGGCTTCATCGAAGTACCGCCATTCTCAAATTTTGCCGCCAGCTCTTCAACGATGCAACTTAGAATAGAACCAAGCGACATTGCCCAAAAGAGGCCGAGAAGAAAGGATGGGAAGGTTTCGATGCTTTCACCGCCGACCATTAATCTCTAATGTTCTATCAGCTTCGGGTTTCGAATTGCAGTCGGAAAGTCCCCGAATGTTTACTTTTCTTTATTTCTATGGGTTTTTTCACCAAGGAAATGGTGAAAAGCCCGGTGATCCTTTGACTTTTCTATGTTCCCTCGTTTTCTCGACCAGCCGAGAACTCTGAAAACGAGAGAAATGATAGGATGTTAGGCTTTTCGACACTCGCGAAGTCGTAGAAACCGCCAATCGTAGAGTTCTTTACCTTATGTAGCCGCACTCGCTGCTATTGTGTTCGGCAAAGGTTAATGTCACGAAGCTCTGCTGCCGGGCGCCTTCGCCGCAAGAACTCGCGACCCTCGCTATCTATCCTTGATCCTTTGCCGCACCTCCTTCTCCTCCGCCTCTAAATACTGCGCCGCCTTCACTAATGCCGACCGCCTACTACCTGTAACCGGATGTCTTTTCCTCGCCTCGACTTCCACCAACAACTCACTCGGCCGATGCTGAAAGGTGGCGACATCCGGCCGGGCATTGATCTCGCAGTCAGATGTCACACCATCGTTTGTAATCTCCAAAGATAAAGCCGGATTAAATTCTCGTGGTTGAACAAGACGCATCTCTGCAAACTTTCAAAGGCTCGATGTCCAACAACAAATTTTGTGTGTTATTCCTAACGATAATACCGGGAAAGCACCAGCTTCCATTTTTCTCAGGTTCCCTTCCGTGGAACTTGATCCGCCATTCGATCCATTAATTGAGTCGGCTCTATCTTCGCCTCGCTTAATATCCGATTCTCCCGTGTGGTGTCATCTCCTCCATCCGTGGTCTTGTCCTGACTTTTTCTAGATGAACTACAACTTCCTCCCATCATTAGTGTTAGAGTTCTCAAAGACACCGGAGGTGAAGTTCTTTAAGTTGAACAGCCCTCACTCGAAATCTCCATTCCAAGTCTCTCGATGTTAGGTCCTGCCCTTCTTCTTCATCCTTTTCCAGATCCTTCCCACCTCAAGGTCTCGGACAGCTTTAAAGGCCATTTTGTTTTCCTGCCTCCTTCGGGAATTCTTGCTCATTGAAGAGTGAGAATAATTTGAAATGAGCACTTTTCTGCGGTAGTAGAACTTACTTCTTCTCGCGCAGCCTTTCCACAAACATTGATAGATGCTTCGGACCAAGCGACCTTTTGTGCATCTCGTGATCAATTACAAACACCGGAAAATTACCTTCTACTTCCACATTACATTGACCAATCCAGGCTCACATTTGTAGTTACAATTTCCAGTAGTTCTCAGACGCAGGACCTTTGTAATGCTTGAGAGCTCCACACTTTTGTGCTTCAAGTAGTAGCATGAGTTTGCTTTTGAATCCACCTCGAATTCTGGCTTGTCTACTATTCTCACTGAATCCTCGGGTTCTTTCCAAGTTGAACCCTTTGAATGATTCACCCTGCTTTTTACCCTTTGGTAAGCATCACTCCCATCCTTATGATGTTCATCCAATATTCTTTTCCCCTATCATAAAAATCGCTTATGTTTTCCTTCCTCGTAGCGTTTCTCACAATACTGCATCTACATTCTCGCTAGTTTACTATTTGCTTCCATTGCTATCTCGGGCCAAGCCGTTACTAAGCATCTTCCATGGTTGAGTCCGGCGTATTTGATCGAACGGATCCTTTTCTCGCCCATTCTCACTCATTCTTGTTGCTACATCTCATCACCGCTAAGGCCCGACATTTCTGCATTTGAGTGGATTGTTTCTGCCCAATCACACTAACTCCTCGGCCTCTCAAGCCCTAACATTGAGCTTTTTTCGCTTTATTGATGGCCCTGCCACCTACACATGCAATGGGAGCCTGATCTTCCCTTCCCTTTTAACCGCCTTCGCCATTTTCGCTGGCTCCCCTTTTGGGAGTGGTCTATGCTATGCCGCAGACATTTGTAACCAGATTCAGAGCCTTATCCACAAAATATTGGATTGATTTCTACCTCTTGCATAAGCCCCGCTTTTGGATGTGATTCACCGGAAGCCCCATCACCGGGATGGTTTAATGTGAGAGCCCCAATGCAATGGGCGCTATCGTTGGTCCGCCTGACCGGGTGGTAAAGGAAGAATCTGAGGGCCTCGTCCGTTGGAATCACCTCGGGTCTAGCCTGTGCTCGATGTCGTCGCCACCGTGGAGCTGGACCGCCTTCCAAAAATCTGCAATCAACTGCCTCCCAAATGGCCATTGTTTGAATTCCGCGGGCCATATCGTCGCCTCGAGTTTCCTCGCTACCTTGTTGTAGGGCACCATTCTCCCTTTATTCTTCCTCCACTATTGTTTCTCAGATTACTTGCACTTTGTCCGATCTCCTTATCAAGCATCATTTCTCTTCAATCTCTCTCCTGAAGAAGGGCTTTTGCCTTATTTGCAAGCTTTGGTCGTGTTTAATGTGAGCCGGGCTTAATTGTGGAGGGGTCATCCGGCTCCCTCGCGATCAGGGTTCCTTATATTCTAGTTGTTTGTTTAACCGCAATGTCGCTGCTTTCAGCCATTTCTCATGCTTTAATATTACTGCCAAGATTCATTCAGCCTTAATTCGTTTTTATTATTTGTTTATACTGCAAAAACATCGGCTCGAAAATCATGTTGTTTAGATTTCAAGGTTTGTTGGATATGGCACGCCAGAAGCGATAATTTGACAAAAGTTACATTTTTCATAGCTCATGATTTGACCGAAACCGACATTCAAATTGCAATACGGGCCGTGAACGGTATAGTCCCCAATAATCATATAAAGACCATAGGCCTTCCATGGCATCACTAGTGACTGATCCAATACAAAGATTTAAGTCCGCATCAGGACCCTCGAACTCATTTGTGTTATTGCATAATTCCCCAAACATAGAGATCAGACCTGCCATTAGGAAACTAAAACCCAAATTTCTTCAATAATTTACGCACTTATGGATTTCCACCCATGTCATCTTCTGGCCCCATTGATCGCCAACATCTTCATCCTCACTTTATACCAAAAAAAAAAGAAGTTCCATATCAAACACATACCACACAACTTTAAAACAATATTCAATTGCAAAGAAAAATTACCTTTATAATGAACTGAGGAATTGAGGACAATTACGCCTAAAGGAAGATCACTTCCATTCATCCTATATCTTGAACTCGGGTTTAAGTCCTACCGCTTCTTTACTATCACTTGTTCCTTTGGTCAGGTGCTATGATTTTCATCAAACTTGACGCATCTATATAAAGTGATGAACCATTAATGCATGATGAGCCCTCGACAGCGAATTCACAAATTTCAAGCAAAAGGGAAACTTACTCATCAAACGAAGGATCCCACCGGCAGTGATCACTAAAAATTTCAACCTATTTGGTCTCACATCAACATATTTCATGTCAAATAGCATAAACAATTTATTCTTTAATGACTGGCCCAAATTTTGTACTTTACTCTTTCGCTTTTCGTAACATGGTTAGTCTGTGCCACTATCTACTAATCTCGAGCGTGATTCTGCATCGATACAATCTTAAGTCAATTCTTATTTGTTTCCGCCTAAATATACGGGTTTATAATGTGAACAAAAATAGGACTTTGCCTCTTGACCTCTTCTTGATTACTTAAGATACATGTAAGCTTAATAAACTTTGATCCGAGATCCTAATCAGCATAGCTGTGATTATTACCTAAACGTAAAAAGGGGTAATGTGGGTAACGAATATCATCTCTTGAAGGAAGATGCAAGGACGATCATCTATAACGAAATGCTTCTAGAAAGGCCGCTGAAACAGAAAGGATAGAAAAATACATAATGGAGCTCTTACCATTAAAGAAACGATGCAACAAAAGAACCGCCACAAAGAGAATATTTCATCCGATTGCATTTGCCAACTTCCATACGCTCCGCTTTCTACACAAGGAGTGATATGAACCAGTGTACCTTTTGTACCTGATTGAGCATCCGCCATAACTTTGTTTCCAGCTCAATTTTTTGTTGACAATATGTCGCTTCTTGAGCAATTTTATTCAAGCTGAGCTGCAATCATTCCGCTTTAAAGCCATGATACACATATTCTCGCTAAATATTATTGTTGTTAAGCCGCGAACTGCAGTGGTGTTCATACCTTGTGGGACACTAGGATGACCGGCGGTTATTGAATGTGACATATCTAAACTCGATTGAATCATCTAACCGCCACGCTTCATGCAGGATGTCATATTGTGGCATACAATTGCAATGACATGCCATCTCATCTTTTGCTGTGTAATAAGTAATAATAAAAGATATGGTAATTTTTAAAATTGTTAAGCAATGTCACCTCTAATCTACCTATAGCGTATAACTCAAAATAAAACCCAAGAGTAAGATGTAGCAGCGACAATGCGGCGAAGCTTCCAAACATGTTGCAATCATTATTATAATAGACATTGATATCGTTCAACAACCACTAATCAAGAAGGAAATTTACCCAGAATTTCCAAAGATTTAAGACTGATTCATGGTCCGATTCCATATCCAAAACCACCTCGCGACGCATTTGCCTCGCCACTGTAAAGCGCCAGTGCTTAAGAAAACCAATCATCTAAATAGTGTATCCACAAGTCATGCAACATACTGTGGAGAATAAATATCCAAAATAACAGCCTGATCCAAAGAGCCCAATCGGGATCCGCTATATAGGTCCATCATGCCTCATACAAAGCTATTGAGATTCCAACATCATGTTAGAAACTAAAGAAAGAAGAGAAGGTCCCCAAAACCCCTAAACATCACACCAATATAATGCATTCTATTCTCTAAACATGTTGTTGATCACGTTGGCAAGAAATTGCATGTGATTTTAACCTGCAACTACGATATTTGAATCAAGTGGTATCCAAATAACCGCATCTAATTCAAGAACTGCGCGACAAAGATACACGCTTTAAATGCCGGACGTGATTCCCCATATAATCTACCACTATATCACTTAGAAGAGCAGACCTCTAGCATTTTGCACTTGAACACTAATTACTGTAGCATTTATTTGAGAGATTTGAATGTCTTCTATCTTCAAAACTCTTTTACGCCAGCATGTGAAGACCTCATATTCATCTAATGCCCCAACCATTTATGGGCGCATGCTCAATAATCCTCTACCTTAGTTTCTCAATACATCCATATGTCTTTTAGCATCAACATCAACTATTACTATATCACGGAAATACACCATAAACAACAAATTTGTTGCCAAACCGCTTGTCACTAAGCACGCGCATCCAAGAGTCTCGTGAACCATAATTCTCGACCAGATATAACTAGGGAGCGAAGGACACTCCAATTAAAACCGCAATTAAAATAAGAAAGGGAGGGATTAATTGCATTTATACCATTCAAGAGGAGAAAACGATTTGTCAAAGCTATATAGGGTTCTCGCGAACACATCTTAATGCACTCGCTAACGGTGAACATTTGCAGTAGTGCCACAAGATCTCAAACAAACGTTTTAACATCATCAAACTGCAGTGGTCTTAGTGGCTGCTAAATGACTTCAAAATGGAGACCTAAAGAATGTAGCGTTGTGCTCGCCCGAAGAAGTTGCATCAAGATACGTAATTGTAATTGTTCTCCATAAAAACTCGATAACTCATCAACATACAAAATATCCTGCCGCGATAAAAATTCGCTCAACCTTTGTTGCCGAAGACACCCAGAACCTCGCTTTGTAATGGACAATTGCACAAGTTGAGAACATGAATGCGGTACCGCCTAATATAAAGCCAGTAAATTCCCGCCTTACACGATTCAATGGGGTAAACCATAAATTCCCCGAAAGACGCTCTCATCAACCAAGAAGGAAGAAATCGCTTATCGAAAAGGGAAGAAATAACTGCGCATCCGCAAGAAGGAAAAAAAATGCTTGAGTCAAGAAATCTCAAGTTAACAACTTACTCTGGGCACGTCAATACTGACATGGCACTCTAAATTTTACAAAATTCTATCTAGCACCACGGTTCCCGAACTAACCAATAAACCAACAACAAAATCATGATTCAAAAAATATATAACCGAAACAATATAACCGAGCAAATCAGAAACCCATCCCAATCATATCTTTCAACCGCACAAAATAAAGCAGTTCACCGCAAAAATGTTACGCTAATCGCGGCAATATCCTCCACCAAGATGCTATGAAGCACGTGACACTCGAATCATATATTCATATCCTGAGGGAGATCTAGCGGTTAGAAATAAACACAAATTTGGAGAATTAGCGAAAAAAGAGGAGTACCGAAGGGAAAGTGTGGGCAGCTTCATTTGTGGCTAAGATCAGCACAGCCAAGCAAGCAGCAATCTATCGGTGGGCGTATAATGTCGATGATGATCCGTGGCATGCACTAACATGCCGCAGCTCGCCACAACCCCCAATCAAGAAAGAACGCACTGCATCAAACATCTACGCGGCATTTTGATGACACTTTTCGTTGCCTAAAATACTTCGTTATTTCCATGAGGAATCCACAATAACCTCGCTAAAAGTCAAGGCATGTGCGTATAAAAATTGCAAGTAACTCCATCAGTTTTTGATCTCCTCCGACTGGCTAGACTTAATCATGCTCTTTCTAATGGAATCCACAATAACCCTCGCTTAAAAGGCATGTGTGCGATAAAAAATTACAAGAACTCCCATCCGCTCTTTGATCTCCTCCGACCTCGGGCTAGGACGAATCGTGAGAAGAGCCACTACCAAGATAGGCCCAACCGCTTGAAATCACCAAAAGCAGTGCACCCGCAAATGCCAAAGTAAATTTCAAGATGTGGCAATGCTCTATGAGACTGGCAATCGTAGAAAAATTCTCCTCTACCTTGCAACCAGCGTATTTATAACCGTAGCTAACATATGATAAAAAACTGCACTCTCAAGTATATAATATTGCCAATGTGCCTAAACATCGAATAGAAGAAACATGTCATATGACGCTTCCCTCGGTAATATAACTTGTCAGAATTCGGCTAGCTTCCTACCAAGTTCAAATTCTAACCTAGATGAGCTACTTTAGGTTCCAGATCCTCGGGTTGTCAAACGCAAAGACGTAATCGACATTACTACAGTAGCGAACACCCCATTTAAATATCTTTGAGTGATGCAAACACGGGTTTATTTTGTGTACCTCTGAAAAGTCAATAGGTTTAGACGGTGGTGGATTCTATATTCGGAAGCTCAAAATTGAATGAAAGCGCATTCCGGCTTAAAATATCGCTCGGTTTCCGCCAGCGAGTCATACCGTACTGCAGGATCAGCGGGAGCGCGGTGTCGATTCGACCGCCACCGCCCATTGACCTTGGCTTTGACGATGGTCTTACTTACAACTCCACAAAGACGATGAAACAACAAATGAGCCAAACTACCGCAGAGCAAGAAGTATGCGATAATAATGAAGGGACGGATCCAAACCGGACGGCGCGTGGGATTATTTGTTGAATGTACGCCCATCTAAAAATGGACGCCGTGATTAAAAAATGTTTACACACACTCTCTACAATAATATCCGGTGATGGATCTGGGCTGGTGATGAAATGCCCCAATTTCAAGGGGTCGAGATTAAAAGCCCCAAATCGTGGGGTCGCTTTTAGGGTGATACGCAGATGTCATCGGGTCAGGGTCAGCCCATCTCTAGGATAACGTCAGATCAATCTCTACACCATGATCCGCACTCCACATAATTGTATAAATATAAGGACAAGGATATTCATCGCCAAAAGATCTCATGTCAGCTTCCACAACCGCATCCTATATTCAATAGATAGCCACATCTCAATGCTCGCATGCATTGAATCGTATGAGATCAATTTATCTGTATTGCCGTAATGTGCCTTGGATTTTTGGCTAACTTGTGTTGCTTTTTGAATTTGGAACAATATTTTTTTTCATCTTACCTAGATCATCAAAGGAATATTAGGGCCACAAGTTGGGAATTATGATGAAGATTAAGCTATTTTGTCCATTAATGTGATTCAAGACGCCCTTTAGATTTCCCAAGCAAACCAAGACATGAATTAACAAGCCTAATGTGATGGATTTATGTGCCAAATTTGTTCAAGAAGATTGAAATCGCATGTCGCAGACATGCATGTTTACAAATTTGAGGGTCCGTGCATCCTTTATTTGGATCGAAAATAGAATAGAATAGAATAGAATAGAATAGTTTTTTAACGCCCACCTGAGACCAATAGGTCATGGACCCACAATGGGCTAGTACAATCATTACTACTAGGATTAAAAACCCCTCACCAAAAGGAAAATCATGTCGCTAGTCCGCACACGGCCCGGTGATGTGGGCCTCTAAAGATGACAATAATTGATCGCTGTGGCTATTGTTCCTTTTTTTCCGTCAGGTTACTAAAAATATTCACCAATTGTTGTATGTCCATGGTTGTTTTTTGCTCTTTTATTGGAAAGAAAAGTGTTCTTATTAAATAAACAAGGGAAAAATTATGTAATGTCCTTTATAGTTTATGTAAATTATCAGCAACTCTGTGATTTTGATTATTTTCTCAAATACCCTAGTGAACAAAATATAATTGTATTTTAGCATATTTATCTAAAGTCGCCCTTAGAATTTTGACCTAAAATAATTCATCTCAAATTTGATCTTGTGGTCGCCAACCAAGCATAGAAGAATTTCCCTTCATTTTTGGGGATGGCATTGGGGAAGGGATGTATTGTGAGCAGGTCGCTGTTAGAGATCTAAATCGACCTGAATAAAGCCTGGGCATTGATGTTAGGCCTAATCGCGGCTCGGCGGGTGGAACAGAGCAAAGCTTTGGGTCAAAATTGCAATCTACCCGCCACTATTGAAAGTTGAAAATCGCCTCCAATTTTCAGATGACTTCAAAAATTGAACTTTACCATCGTGTTGCTTGTTGGGCAGTTTGTTAAAACCTAAAGTATTGTTGTTGAAGTCCATGTGAAGCAAGGGGCTTTTGGTAAATTCATAAATATTTAAAGGGTATTTAGATACAAATTACAAATGTGGTTGTATTGTGCTGACCAAGGGCATTCGTGAGAAATAATTGAATATCATATATTTGCATACAAGAAAGGCTCTATGCTCCTTGAATTTAACGCGGAAGAATTGCCGACGCCTCTAAGCATGGAAGCACTGACATAAGTTCAATCTGGGCGCAGAGCCTTTCTGCAATGTGAAGTCATGGGGTCAGCCGACTACGCTGCCATGTGTTGAGCATCTAATGGTCGGGCTATCAAGAATGTCAGGCGGGATTTAACGTCATGCACGTTGGACCAAAATGTAAGCCCAACATTCAAGAAAAGAATTCTGCCACGCGGGCGGGCGCCATTGATTAATCGGTTGACCATTGACGACGGACGAATTAATCCTGAATATTAATTTGATCTATTACGGAATGAGGACCAGGATCTGACTTATTTGTTTTGATCCGACGCGATGCCGCAGATTCTTCTGATGCGCGGATGACTGATTCTTCCTCGATTTTGTCGATGCTTCTGGATGCCTGAAGGATGCCGACGCCTTCGTGCTGGCCGGATGTGACGCCTGCCTCGGGAGCCCGTGATCGCCTGATGCCTCTTTTGATCTGCTCGAGAAAACGCCCGATTCCGGAAGAGCGCGATCGCCGATTTGTCTGACTCAGACGATTATTCTTTGTCATATTCTCCATTATTATCAGAGCCTTTAAACCTTGAGCGGGACCCGGAATATTTACTGGCGGTCCTATGGACCTATTGTCTCCGGACGCGAAACGACCACTTTATTCGACTGATTCGACGGGATTTTACGATTCCTCGATCCCCTTTATAAGCCTCCGATTTGTTTGTTTCCTGATCGACCGCTTCTTTTTCCCTTTTATTTTTCCTCTTCCTATCTTTATTCTTTTGTTCGATCCTTCTGACTTTCCCGCGACACACTTCCCCGACCTTTCGCTTCCGCCTTTCGATTAATTCCACGATTTATACCTTGAAAACATGCATTGGCATTGATTTTAATGGTCGCGCTTTTACCTTATAACATTATGGTTTTATTGCATGCAATAGCAATGGTTTTTGGAACACTTGGCCTGGTGAAAGGCATTTCCTATGGTTGATAAGTTATTTAAGAAAGGTGGCCATTTGATAATGCTAAGGTTTTATTGGATTTAGAACCCTAGAATGTCGTGATATGACATTTAGGTAGTACCGATAGTAATTGCCGCTTTCTCCTGCCAAGATATATCAACAACTCTAATGGGTATTTCTCAGATTGTGATTCTAACCAAGAGGAAGAAGAGCTCCGATTACCCGCCAAGTGCACCGGGCAAGGAGTTATATGATTTTCGTGAATGCTCGTGGTTGGATTCAAAGCCCAAACATGGATAGGCTAGGATCGAAGAGTGGTATGACCATAAAAGGAGCTGGATGGCTGCCCGTGCTACATGCACAAGAGAAAGCTGGAAATATGAATCGTAGGCAAACAAGCACATTAAGGGAAATAATGCTAGTGAGCAGCTCGCTCTAAACAATAAAATGGATCTAATTAAATCAATCCCATGAAGAAGAAAAATTAGGGTATGAGGTCTTCCTACAAGGTTTACAATTAATATTGAAGATACCCGATTTCTATAAAGAACAACACCGCCAGAAAACCATCCATGAAGGAGTACATCTCATGTCCAAAGAACCTTCCAACTCCGTCTGTGGAAGGGAAGTGGAAATGATCACTCCGTACCGAGATTGAGTTTTCTGTGTCCACGCAAACGCCGATCTTACCATTGTGTTTGAGTGCAATGACGATGGGCTCACTCCATATCCGTAATGTTTGACCTCATAGATCAAACCCGCAGCTATGAGCTCTTGTCACCGCCTTGGACGCATCACTCGCAATTGGGTTGAGCTCTAACGCCGTTGCTAGATCAAGGCATCGTAATTTGGTAGGAATGGTGAGTTCCCCCGTTGTTTTAATGATCCCCGAAGATCTCAGAATTCGTGCAAAAATGTGTTTGAACTTTTGAAGAGCGTGGACGGCCCTCAAGTACGATAGGGTGTCAAGACGAAAAGACTTGGACAAGCCGATTGTTGCCTACGGCCCACAATCTCGACTTCGAGTTTGAATATGTATGTCTCTAACCTTGGACAATATGAGTGTGGGAGGGGTTGAAGCATAATAGATATGTATACCCCCTGCTAGATCATTACAACCTTTGCAATCTAAAGTATACGTCCTCAAGCATTATATATCAATATATAAGATCATGAACTAAGTCAATCATGCATTTCCATTGAGGATCACATGTAAGAATGATATGAAAAGCCAGGTAGAAAATCTATATGAACATGACAACTTGGTAAATGATGTTGTTTGCATGTTGCACAATTTACAGCGTATTAGGATTGAACATGAACATGATGTTAATTTGCACATTGTGCTTTTGATTTGCAGATCATGCAAATCAGTGCTCTCAAAAATTTGTCACAATCCAATATTTTAGAATATGAAATACGGAGGCTCGAACCTCTACTAAAATAACTCAATGTCCTTATAAGGCTACTTTAACCAATATACCCAGTGAGCTTTATTTTCTATCTTGAATCTATGTTTTTTTTATAACAACTCATTCAATTGTTTTAGAGATATATGGTTTATGGTTTGAGGAATTGTTATTTTTACATCCATATCAAATCTCCCTGGAACCCCCTGTTATTGTGCTACATATTTAACTAGTTGTTGACTCCAATCTACAAGAATCTAGATTTTACAATTCACGTTTGCAAACTCTGTTGGATCTAGATCATTGTTGGGAGCAAAATCACAAGTTTATGAAAGAAATGTAAATACATATCCATGATTATAAACATGCATACTGAAATTTTGCAATAGATATGAGACAACGATCAGACAGTAGATCGATGAAACACTTCTAGGGCTTAACACTTGGAAACCAATAGAGACTCAATAATGGAAACTCACAATAAATACTTACTAAAACGGTGCCCGCAATGCCGTGGGTACTACCCAAGGATGTGGAATGCTTCGGGTACATTCTGAGATGTGAAATGTGTACTGGCATTATTTGAGGATGTAAATGCACTTAGAGTAATGGATCTTGCAGTCGCATTGGAAGGTTGAAGACGGAATGCTACATAGAAGGCTAAGAGAACACATATTGCCTTTCAAATGTGCACACGACCAAAATAGAAATATATTGACAACTTATGCAAAACAGAAATTCTAAACATATATATTCAGTGTACACATAGATACAAAGTATTTATAGGATAAGATAGAGATAGTATCCCCGCAAGAGCTTGAAATTGATAATCCGCTACAAACATGTGCCTGACCAAGCTTGGTGTAATCCAAAAATTTGCAAGTGGGATAGAAAGTTGTAATTGTAATCATGTCCATAGATATAATGTAGTGGCGTTCGAAGGCTAGATCGAGGGCCCATTGAGTGGTGAAGAAGGATAAATGATGCAGTTTCTAAGTGGCAGGAGTTGGTGCCTAGAGTTGATGCGCCTCCTTTTCTATCTTTTATTGAACACAAAAAGAAATTTCATTGCATAAATGTTTCATGAAACGGACCATGGCAAACCTTAGGATTTAAACTTCAGGCAATTGTGGTGAGTGTTCCATTTTTTGTTTTATGTAGATCATGGTAATCATGTGATGTTCAATTGTTTGGCAGTACAATGAATAAATCATGGAAAATAAGGGATTCTTAATGTCTTAGACATGGTAGATGACACAAACATAGCAATATGCCCTCATGGTTGTCACAGCTTACTTAAGTTGCCTACATTAAAATATGTTCATTAAGATAATGTGTTCTACACATTTAAATTAAATCAAATTCCATATTTATTAAGACAAAAGGACATGCAACACTATCAAGGGTGATATATACTTGAATTCTATTCATATATCTGCAAACACTTAACATATGCTTATATGGAGACATTGATCATCAGAATTTGGCAAACATCTTGTATATTAACATGACGCATAGTTTTATCCCTCCCAATGCACGACACAAACAGCCGTACAGCCATCCTGCAGACAAATCCAAACACCACCATGAAACCCATCACCGCACAATATTTCCCTCAACAAACACGCCTAATAAATCCCCACTTTTCCTCTTCCACCGCCTCCACGTTAGCCTAATGTCTCCGGGTTATGGCGACATGGCTTGCAGCAGGAGCCATACCTATTCTACTCATGATTTGACTCAAATATTCACTGCTTTTATCACAACCGAAGAGTTGGGTTCGTGAGGGTTCAGCTTTCCTGTGCCTGTGGTAAGGAGCGTGGTAGAGTCAAGTGTACGACACAGTGCTTGCTTCTCAACTTGTCGGCGATGCCAATACAACATGCTTCATGAACTACCATAAATAATCTAGAATTTACCTTAGAAGTGGAGTCCAGCCCTTCTTCCAACCTCCTTTAAGCCCATGTTTTGTGAAGCAAAAAAGCTCCAGCCTACTCAAAACTCTAAAGGCCAAAATCTTAAAGAAATCTAACCCCATGGAGCGCTCAATCCCTGTGCTTGAATCGAAAGTTGCTATTTGCTTCATCTCCAAACAAATTCCCATTAACGCTGCTTTAGCTCATGTCTACCCTAGATCCCGCCGCAAAGATGCCAAGAAACCCACCTACTCAAACACAAACACACACCATCTACCCACAACCAGAATGACTCCCCACCACAACAAGCAAGATGATGGAACCAAACTCCACAAAACATGAACCATGTCTTTATTCCAAATTCTTAAATTTCAGAAAGAACTTCAAACTTTGCATCAAAATCCATGCATTACTTTGACAGCTTTTAATCTCTGTTTCAACAATGGGCATCAAAAAGTGGGGTGGAAGGCTATACCTTGTAGTCCCTTAGAGTCCTCTTAGGTCCCTCCAAACATTCCATTATCTGGGTCTCTAGCACACCGGCAACTTGACAACCTATATATGGTGGATAAATGTGCAACATTCATTAAAAATTCATCCTAGATTACAATAAACTTGTCCTGCACTGCACTCCAGAGTTTTTCTCCTTTGTTATATTAAAATACCGCATCAAGAACTTCTCTCTCCCCGATTGTAATCACCGGGTTAAGATCATGCCTAAAGCCAAGAATTATTGGGTAAAATGATGAAGACTTGAGTCAAGAATAAAACTACATAAACTACAATGCATTTAGACATTCAGTTACCATACCTTTTCAAGAAATGATTTGTTGTTGTAGATTGACATAGAGAAGGCTGGCCTTTCAAGAATAGAGAGTTACCAAGATGATGCACTAATCCTGTACAAATAATAAATTAAGCAGTTCATGGAATGCCATGTGATGGACACATGATTAATAAAATAACATCATGCAAAAGCATAGAAAGGAGCTTATAGCGTATGGGAGTACCTTCTAAAAGTCGCCATATATCAAGAAGGCCATAAAAAGTGCATTTATCTGGTTATGAACACTCTATATTAAGCAAAAATATAAGGATCGTGGTAAAGAAGAAGATGCTTGCATATTGAACAATGTCTTGATGCATTGGACTTCAAGAAAAAAGGATCGATATACTTTATCGCATCGCATTTATAAGCAACTTACTTATAGACTCTGGGCCTGGTTTCAGCAGATAAGTACAGCCAAAGACCATGTTTGAAGAAGGTGGCCGAGAACGTACAGAAGAAGAACTCTACCTTGAGGCCACTTCAAAGATGTATACCCGTGAGAACTGCGGAGGGAAAGCCTTTAAAATGCCACTTCAAAGTTCAAAATAAAAATAAAAATTGTACACCGACAACAATTGTGTCAAAAATTGTTTCATATTAAGAGTTAAAGCCTTCAAGCTTGGTTGTTGCAACCAAGCTCAAAGAACTCAAGCACGATTTTTGGAATCTCTCGGGATGCCAAGGAAGAAAACAAATGGGTTACTCGAACTTAAAAACAAATGGGTTACCCCGAATGGAGCTATATTATGCCTTCAACTTTCCTTTTACACCCAATCCCAACGTAACGTAGGCATCAATATCTCTACTACATCGTGATTACCGCAACTTCCCCAAATCGTCCTCTCCTTTCCCGAAAATAAAACGCATTCTCGGGTAGTAGCAGACGCCCAAACACAATGCGCTTTGCGCCTTTGGGGTTCCAAATTTTCTTTCCCGGATCGGGCTTTCCTCGGTCAATGCAGCCAGGTAGGATTGAAAAGTAGAGGAACTTGATTCAAATTGGTAATGAATGCCCCCAACCGAACCTGACTAACTTGCAACCGACGATTGATTGTGGGGAACTCCAGGCCCCGTAAGTGGACTCCATTGGAGAGGGAACGCCGCATGGGCGCTCTCAAGACAAAATCAATCTCATTTTAAAAGAAGATTATATTGAACCTTCAATACAATGGTATTTAATGCTCGAGATCTGAGTCTCCAACTAATCATCCTCTATCCCCTGACATCTCCGTTATTGTTCCATAAATCCACTGCGCAAACCTTACTTAGCTATCAATTCTGTTTGTAAGAAGCAATAAGAGAAAAGTGGGGTTAATCCTGGGGAGAACTAAGTGGGTAGACCATTACCTTAACCTGAGGTGAATAATCACATAAAACATCTTCATAATATTTATTATGATTCAGGGATGATCAATCCCTTACCCCAGTTCACACGTATATTGTTCTAGACATGATTTATACGTCCACATACCAATCACCTGGTATGCATATTGCCACCACCCAGCCTCTTCGCATTGTAAATCTACTAGCAAGGTGTTCTTTTCATACATATTCATCTTCCGTGAACAAGCTTTGCTTCATTGTCCGTAACAAGCTGAAGCATAGCATCAATTCGCACGGGTCCCACAAAGCACGGATTGAGACTAGGTAGATGGGAGCGCCGCGAATTGCCGGTAGTGAGACTATGCCTCAAGTGCCGCCATGTTATTGAAGATGAAAGCCATACTCTTCTGAGTTGCCCCGCTTTTGCTATAGTCCTAATCATTTTTGACCTTAGCATTCCATTCTCCACGCCTTCCATAACTGAGCACCATCTCAGGTAATACACTGCACATACATACTGAGGCTCGGATGAACATCGGCCACTCATCGTAGGCCTCAGAGTCATTATTCGCATTGTCTAGTATCATCATTACCGCAGTTGTTTTTCCCTTGAAAACCTTTCGAGGCATGGGTTTTTTAATCCTAGTAGTAATGATTGTACTAGCCCATTGTATGGGTCCCATGACCTATTGGTCTCCGTGGACGTTAAAAAATCTATTCTATTCTATTCTATTCTTTAATATATCATTATATTTACAAACACAATCACAAAGAAGCAATAACGAAATAAACATGCAAGCTTTTCAACTAACTATATCAAAACATCGGCAGATCCTAAGATCATCAACCAAACGCCCCTAAATCCAAACTCCAACATTCCACCACCCACCAAAGGATCTTCCATGTGCATTGTTCTTTGATCCCTATCCACCTTTTCTGTGCTATCTCCTTAACTGTAAGGAGGTTACGAGAAGTATCACTCCAATTCTGAAACTAGACTCGAATGCTTTCCAGAAAGGTAAAGATCGCTCCATTCCGATATATGAATTTAGCTCTTTTTTATACCATCTGCCTTTTTTTAATTTGAACATGGATATCTCAACATGAGGGTATGGTTGAAAACTGGATAATCGGGGAAGGGGACTTGAACATGATGCATATGTGGGACTGTAAAGTACGACAGAATCCGCAGCGTGAGGGAGGAGCATTCATGGCTCTCTCTTATAAATATTGTGGGTCTCTCCTTGGTACCTCCCCCTACATTCTTCTGGTCTAACAAACAAAATGGTTAGGAAAGGGTATACTGCTTGCTGGACAGATTCTACATGGCCAACAAAATGGCAAGCGGATAAGTGTTATGTGGAGGGTGATCTTGCATTCTCGCATTCGGGTCATGCCCCACAAAATATGGTCTTGGAAGACATCCCTACTTCAAGGAAAGCAAATAATGTCCCTTTCATCTTGGATCGTTGTGTAATGATGTGACTGCCCTTCCCTCCATGAAAGCTTGGGTCCATAAGCTCAATGCCATGGAGGTTTGGATAAAAATTTGGGGCAAGAAAAGAGCCTTGAATTTTAAGAGAGAAAAAGAGTAGGTCTACAATGAACTTAGGGAAGTCAAACAATATCTATTTGATGGCCCGTTTAATCAACCTATGCACTCCTGGGAAGAAGAGCTCGAAGGCAAACCTAAAGCAATTGAAGAGGAAGAAGCAAAGGGAGCGGCGATACATCCTAAAACAAAATGGTATGCCAAACTTGACCATGAAAACTCCAAGTGTTTTTCCTGAATGGCTGGAACTAGGCTATAACCGAAAACAGTATTACATCTATTAAAGACAAGTTACGTATCGTTCGACAACTGACTAAAATCAAAGCTTTTAAAAGCGAAGATTTAACCCAATTCAAGGGAAGAGTAGCTACATCATATAGAAGGTAAATTTCTACCGAATATAAAGGTGGACTCGACTATGGAGGTCATCGGTGCCGATAATCAAACCTCGCATTGAACTTCCGGTTTTAATGATGAAATCTACAAGACACTATGTTCTTTGGCTTCAGTGGCAACCGGTCTTGATGGGTTCCCTCCCCGGTTCTTTTGCTGAATTTTGGGACATATTGGGCCCTAACTTTAGGGGTGCCCGGGCCACGATGCTACATCCATCTCGAAGCGCTGTTGTTCATCACTGGTGCTCAAAGTCCCAAGACCCCAAGCTCTTTTGGTGAATGAAGACCTATAGCATTGACCAACGCCTCTATAAAGTAATGAAAGTCCTTACAGCTTTATCAGGCCCATTCCGAAAGCAGATCATTGGCAAGGAGCAAATCAGCTTCTTCTTCTAGATAGGTACATCCTAGATAATTACCTAGTCGCTGAGAGGGGTTGCAGAATCGAGCAGGTGTCGAAAGGCACTGTGTGCTCATCAAGATGGATTTTAGAAAGCATATGATTCTCTCAAATGGGGCTTATCGGGCGTAATGACCTATATATGGGATTTAATCACCCATCAATACCTACAGTATGAATAGACTCCACTTCTGGCTACCACTGGAGAACCCTCCGCCCTTTTGATTTCAGGAAAGGACAGATTGGGCAAGTGTCCCCTTGCCCCCATCTATTTCTTATCATGGCTACGTGCTTACCAAAGATGGTGAACCTCGTGATCTCTCAAGGTATGCTACATGGCCTCGACTTTTCCCTCATCAAGATAACAAGCCCAATATCATGCAAGATACAGATGATACCTTATATTCCTCCGACGATGATGACAGCTTCCAGTCCTTTTCGTGAAATCCTTCTTTGCCTTTGAGGTCATATCGTAAATTGGGTTAAATTCAAACAAGTGGTTCTATCATGTGGGCCCTAGAATCGACATATTGACCGTGTTAGAGCCTTAGGATTCTAATTATAGAAGCAGTGAGACGATGAAAATCTGGGCTCCCACTTTCCCTCATCGATAGTCTTTAAGGGATAGTGGTCCCCCATTGGACCGCCTCCCAAAGAAGTTGGGTTGGCCTTTACGGCCAGCGCTTGTTGTATAGGGGATCTAGTCGTTGTGGCTAACGCCGCCCTCACCGCCTTCTCATGCTTATTTTTTATCGGGCGAGCAGGGCGCAAATGGGAGTTTATAACTCCATCCGTGCCCATTATCGTGAAATTGACCGGGTGGTTTGGCAATGTGGCTTGGTTCCAGCTCAGAGAGACAAAAAGGAAGGTGGTTTGGGCTATAAGGACTCTTCCTCAAGCTCGCTCAACCGCCAAATTTGTATGGTGAGTTCTACATGGAGATACTCGCCTTTTAAAATACCAAATCAATGTAAGCTCAAAGGTAATAAAATACTAGAATCCAGCTTTTAACTGCTATAATACTCTTTGCCCCACCAATTTAGCAGCTATATCTTCTTCACAACTTCTGTTACCTCGGTATCTTTCACCTTCTTTTGGAGTTTCTGAATCAGGAAAAGAATACGATGATGCATTCTTGTTCCTTACCCGCCATTGTCTCCGCTCCACTTGTTCAAAGATCTCCTGTAATATACATCCACAAGCCTTCTACTTCCAATACCTCTTTGATTTTCTCCTTCCATACTTGAAATCCCCATGTACCCTTAAAAACATCCACAGCACTTAGCAATGACGCTCCTAGTCTGGTAGACATCTGCTCTGATACCAAATGAAATTTTGCACTAGTTAATTTGTAAAATTTCTAGCTAGCAATATGAACTATTGGATGTTAAATATCATGAAATAAGGGAACTTCAAAAAAACCACAAATATTCATCTATTCAAAGACAATTGAACAGGTATTGTTCATTTGAATATTGAACTGAAGAAAAACATCCCGATAGCCCAAGCTTGCTATCGTATAACAGCTTCCAAGGATCTCATTATGATCTGTATGCTCATTTTGTTATTTTATAGGGCCGGAACCGGCCTCTTAGGCCTCAATCCAGCCGCTCAGGAGCTTCAGCATAAGATTTAACTTGGTTTAGAAACATATCTTATATTTGAATGATACTTGGCTCCAACTTATAAGACCGCCATCATATTTCCAAATATGATAACTGAAATAATAACCATTGGATATTTTAATATAACCTTTATCCCCCTCATTAAAAATGTTTCAAGTCATCATCACATCTCTGAAGCAAAAGGATCACACAATATGTCTCTGATATAGTTCTCTGATAGATATATGATATATTCCATCATTCCCCTTTCATGCAAATTTCTAATTTGTGCAGGCTTGTAGTCTCCAAGCTCCCAATTTATGCTTGAACTTGAAACTTCTTTATTTCGACAAAATTTTTGGTCAATACATCTTAACCTATTCTTGAGTAGAGATGTGTCTAACCGTTATGACTCCTTTTTGCCACCATTTTTATGAAATGCACAATTCAATGTGCTTTGTTCTTTTTTGATGTAGTAATGTGATTCTAAGTTATAGCTATACGTACCTTAAACTATCTAAGTATAGAACCTGGAAGATATTTGAGATACCTTAAGCTCATGTAATGCTGCCTACCGATACTATTTCGCTTGTTATTATAGTGGCATTTGTATTCACGAGACATTGCTACACTTGATTGCTTCTTGCTTTTCCAAGCAACCGTAGAATTCAATTTGGGCATTAAGAAAAATCCAGATGTGGATTTTTTTGGTGTCTATATCATCAGCTTCAGCCAAAGACAAAGATACCCCTCGTTAGTATTAGATCCCGCCACCGCTGCCTGAATGTGAGGCCATGCTCTTTTGTAAGTTTAAGATATCTCGACTTTTTGCTATGATCCAATGCCATGTCCGTGATTGTTGCAGACAAGCAAATGCAATATCTAATCTTTAACAATTTGAAACTTAACAACAAGCATCCCATTAATTCCTATATGAACATTTGCCATGTTTACAACTTCTCACCGATTCTTAGGGTCAGTGGTCACCGATAGTTTCAAATTTGTACTATTGGTGTTCTAGCTATGTTACACCAAAGATATGAAATCGCTTCAACACACCTTCGAGCAAGTTGCTTGTTTGAGTGATTTGCAAGAGATTTTTGATCTTTTCTCAGGTATCCCATACCAAACTTCTTCTTTCCTATATCTCGTCATCTTATACTTGCTAGTTAGTATGATCTTGCAATGCTCCAACATTTCAACATTGGAGAATATTATCAACAACATAATGCCGTAATGCAAATTTTTTTGAAAGACTCATTAACTAATATTAATCTAGAATAAATACAAGACGAAATGAGCATAGGGTGCTCCTGCTCACACCGTAGCCAGCACCCACTATCTATGACTCAAGCCACAACCGCCGTAGTGTCTGGCTACAATGTGGAGGGTTCTTTTCCCAAATACCGCTTTTGAACTCCTGCCTCGAGGGGACGCTAAGTAAGATAGCGCTTTATACCTCAATCAAGGGACTAAAGCCTTCAGCCTACCCTCGCATCTCGAACACCTTCATAAGCCAGTTTCCAAATGAGCCACAACAAACGTGCTTTACATATAAATGAAAGGCCAAACTCGGGTTGATCACCTGTATGTGGTAGCGCCCCCTTAAAGAACTCCTCTTGACTACTGAAATGAAAGATATGAAAGAGGCGCTGACCCACCGCCATGCCTACCGGATATCTCAACAGAGAAACATGCAAGGTTCCAGTAGTCCTGCCACGTGCACCACACATAGGGATACAAGTCACATCCGCTGGATTGATCATGTGATCCACGGTTCACGCCAAAGAACGGCACACCGCTACAAAGAATACCGGTCTTTGGGAGGCGCAGATTGGGTTCCATACCCATTCCTATATAGGCCCAATCATCCCCTGTGCACCAAGACTCCACCCATCCTAAGGAGGCACCATCTTGAATTGCCAAAAGCCCATAATGTGATTTCAATGCAAATTTGAGGGATCTACTTTCTGTGGGATGACACTTCCACACACGCCTGGCATGAGGGTGTACGCAGCATTAGCCACCCACCCGTGATAGCAATAATCCCGCTTGAAGCCGAAATCGTGGCGCCAGTGGTGCCACCATTCATACCAGTCCGCCACCGCGAATACCCTACACCGCTACCCATCAAGGCCAACTCGGGATCAACGGAGTCGCCAACCACGCGGGTCCAAGCGATTCACCAAGGCGTATGCCTCCAACCTAATGCACCGGTGGCTAATTGAAAACAATGATGGACTCGCCCCGCCGCAAGAGCCCTCTTCCGTAAATGGAGGCATGAGCATACCGGCCCTCTATATCCACGCAACAACGTTTCACTGAGCCGCTTTATTATTAGACGCTTGTGGAAAACTACTTCCAGTGAGTAAATGACCGGGTGAAGCAAGACCATGCCCTGAGCCGAGCCGCATTCTCAAGAATGGCAAAGACAAACTTGGATAAGAGGACCTGCCATGAAGCCGCAGAGGCTCTAAGAAGCCGAAGGTCCACTCCGCGTGCCTCTTTAAAGCACGACTTCCACCGTGCCACCTTCACTTAATCACTCTTCCTCATTGCCTTCCCATACGGGTTACTTAACCATAGAGGAGATCTCCGTGACCTGTTTCCGGGCTGTGGATGATAGAAGCCATATAAATAGGAGTCGAACATAGGACGGATTCTCACACAAAGACTCGCCAACCATGGATAGCTTCCTTTCCACCAATTGGTAGATGCCAGCCCCAACGTAATGTTCTTCCCAATACCGACGAAATGTCGATGCCGAACGAATACCCAAAGCTCCAGAGCACGTGTCCCCGCTGGGCCGCTATGGAATACACACCACAGCATGGGATCACCGCTATAATGCCGAAAGCACTTCGCCCAATCTGGCGAGGTGCCGCATGCGGAAAATGGATTCAAAGAATATTCTCAGAGCCAATGCATTCCCCTCATCACCCAGAAGAGTAACGAATCATCAGTCGCATCAACCGCCAATCACGCATCCGCCTCCCGCCATCCTCTCCACCACACCGCCCACCGCTGAAGTCAAACAACCCAGAGAGACTCCGCCACAATGGTGAAGAGAAGGGTTTCAGCGGCACCTTATGGCGGAACTCCACGCCCCACCCTAAATATCTGGAGATGACTCTCGCCATGACACAGAGGGTGGCTCGTGGATACTAAGAGCTTCATAGCTACCGCCAAAGGCCCTCCCCACACCTCGTGTTGCTAACATCATCCTTTTCAAGAACGCCCACCACTATCATATGCCTTTGGCAAATCCACTCTTCAAATACACAATTGGCCGCTTCCTCGTTTCACAAGTGCTCAAGAATGCCCCTCAATGCCGCTGCCACATTGCCGAATCTACTCTTCTCGGAAATGAAGCTCGACTGCGATGGGACTAGTCTTTCAAGACAATCTCAGCTGCCAGTGTTTTCGCAGAATAATTTTGTACATTGGCATAAGGGTGATAAGCCAATCGGGAAATGATTGCCTTCACTTTTGTATCAACGATGTACTGTTGAGCTCTATAGTCTACCGCCGCCTGGCAGTCTTGATAGTCTCAGAAATGGTGTCCCCTACCCAATCCCAATATTCTGGAAGAACTCCTCACCTAATGCCATCCGCACTGTGCACTTGTGAGGGCCAAGGCATGCACAAGCCTCCCTCAAACTCCCCGCCAGAGGGCCGCAACATCCGCCCTTCCCACACCTTGCATGACACTCCCATCGGTGTTCACCTCTTCCATCACGCCTGTAGGGTATCTCTTTTCCCCGAAGAACCGAGAATTGTCAAAAGTTTCCGCTGATGTCCACCAATTCGTGATACCACCATCACCATGACATAGAGCCGCATACTTCTTCTCGTCAAGAACATAATGGTGAATTAGCAAGTGTCCCTCCCCAGAACTGTTAATCCCCTGCCACTCCTTTTTGCATGAGCAGCTCCTCCTCGGATTCATCTCGGCCGTAATGTAGCGCCAGGTAACTCATTCTCCCGCACCCTCGCCGCACCTGGGCCAGACCTGTCTTCCACCCGCGATAACGCCAACACCTCCCTCTGCCTCCTCGGGACTGCCCCACCACTCGGCAATGCCTTTGATCTCTCATGCATACTGCAGACTCATTCCCGCCGCATCCCTAACTTATCCCGAAGGTGCTAAACCAAACTGCTGGTATCCCTTAATGTAGAAATCAGCATCCTTCGTGGTAGGCGGTATTTAACTTGAATACGCTGCGCTTCTGGCTCAATAAGTAGTCAGCCCCTCGAGATTAACTGAGGAAAATGGTCGGGAGATCAAGTAGACAAATGTTCGTCTGCTGCAGCCGGAAGCTCGTCCACAAGTAGGGTTAGTGAGAAAGATTCGCCGTGAGCCGAAGCGTATGCTCCGATCAATTTCGCCCACCGGATATACCACGTAAATGAAGAGTCGCTTCACCGTCAGCTGTGATGCATGAGTCCAAAGAAGATACTCCACCGGGCAGCTCGCCAAACCTCCACCACTTCGGGCCTCACACACCTATCATGAACGGACTCACCATGTTGAAGTCGCCCACGGGCCAAGCCACATCCGGGCCTCAAAGATGCGACCTTATGTCTTAACGACGCCGCTAATGCCTCTCTCGCCACAAGACTATTGTGGGTATAGACATTCACATCCTACTCATGACCCTCAAGGCCATTCTGATGATGACCCACCGCCCCAACAATCGCCCATGGTAAAAGTCACCGGGTACAGGCATCTTTCCACGCACGGCGCCCCACCCTTAGAGGTTCCCTGTGATGGTAACCGCAGCTAGCCACAGATATGCCCAAACATATCCAACAAGCGCCCTGAGTCTCCTCGTGGACACTTATGCTCCCCCAAGACACAAAATATCTCGATCCAACTCTCCGGTCAGCCAACGCCACTTCCGCCAGTTTCTCTTCAGACGAAAGACCCCACGAACATTCCAGCCTAACGATCTTTTATCCATAACTACCGAGAAGAAGGATTCTACGATGTTTTCTTCCGGCTCGCCTTGCCGATGAAGCCGCCCCATCCGGAAATGTGATGGAACAAGAGCGAAGCATCTGCGAGTGCAACCCTCAAAGATTCAAATCCACCTCGCCCCACGAGCGTATTTCGAGCTACCTATCCAGTGCTTCATCCTCCTCCGAGAGGTTTTGGGTGGATACAAGACGGGACCGATACGTGACTAGCCGCCTAATCCCAAGCCCATCTCTGGGGATTGCCGCCGCCTAGCCTGCCTCGGCCGGGATGTGAAGCAACTTCGGCCACCATCCGTGAAGATACCGACCCCGCCCCATCAAGCTACCGCTCTCATTATCCTGGAGATAGATCAAGTGACCTATCCGGGCGCCGGGACCGGCCGGATCCCGGCCGAAGAGCCTCCTCCTCCACCAGCCTGATTTTGGGAACGAACTCGTCCCTCTACCCTCATGAACCTCCTCCCTCCTTGCTCCCCGTGAGGCCCCTGACATCGACATCGGCCCTCAACTCCGAAGCGAGCTCGCTGGCACCCCGAGAGCGGGAAACATTCTGCGGATCTTCGGCCCCATTTACCGAGGAACCAAAGTACCGGGCCCGCTCCTAACAAATACATCATGAGAGGCAAGTGGACTATCCATGTAAAGCCAATACGCATCTTTGGCTCTCAAACTATGGAGTGCGCAATATGGTCAGCCGAGCCCATTAGCCATCGCAATCATGGAAATTTCGCAACAACATATCCGGCCGATCCATCACCAAACCAACACGCGATCTTCGTGGGTCGAGCACGACCAGCACTCACCCCTGTAAGTGTAATACGTCGTAAATCAGAAGTTCTCCACATGAGGTCAACTCTCGCCACTCACCCTCTCCACTAACGGGCGTGATCAACATGAGGAGAAAACAATTGTTCCCTCAGAACTTCACTCTGACCGAACGGCGTAGATCCCCAACCGCTAGCGTGAGCTTGCACCACCCACCCTCCCCGGGTGTCGGGCACCCCAATATAGTACACCAACACCGCTGCTGTAGACTAGGTTAGAGATAGACTCTGAGATGCTGCCACGATCAACTGACCATGGCCGCTGAGGGGCCAATGGGGTCCACCCCAACTCCTCCTCATAGCCGATTCAAGAAAGCCAAAGCCTCCCTCCCATCCTGAGCAGGCACGGCCACCTGCAGGCTCTGATCCATTCTCGAGAATCGTGGCATGAAAGCCGGCTCACCAGAGTCAAGCCTGCCCTGCCATGTCGTGGTCCCGGGCTGCTAATCGACTCCATGCTCCCTCTTAGCCGCGACGCCTCTGCATTCTAATAGCTCCCGGGTCTCCGACGGCTATATATAGCGATGCCGTGGCACACCACCACACCCATTGCCTCAGGCAACCGTGACACCGGATTCAAGCATCAGCAGCGGGATCCTCCTACAATGTCGGTGGACCGCGAATTTGGACTGGCCAGCCGGAGCCTGCTGTCTCAAGTGGCGGCATGCTGCTCGGGACTCCTCACCCTGCTTCTCCTGCAGCCTGTGCACCCACTGCACAAGGACTTCCAGCCTGAACGCCAACCTGCAGATTGAGTGCCGAGGATGCTCCTGACCTGCGGGGATGAGTCACCCCTCCCTCTCACCGACCTCCATAGGACCCTTCTGCCCAGATCCTGGCTGCACCAACCAAAAAGAGGGCAGCCTGCCCCTCCCTGCCTCCGATCTCCGTAGAGCTCTTGCCCAGCCCCTGGTTGCAGCGCACAACCCAGGGCTCTTTAAGGCTGCCCGCTGTCTCTACCTTTCCTCCTCAAACCGTGGACACTCCCCAGCCCGATGTGGGCACCAGATTGAAGTGGCTCCGCTACTCCGGGCTCCTCAAGAGACCCGCTACTACCATCCACACACACACCTGCCTCAAGTGATGAATTAACCAAATCCCACCTCGAGCACCGGATCTGTGGGCAACCTAAACCCCAGCCCATCCGGCCGGCCCTGTGGCCCCGAAGTGCTGAGCCCCTCCTCCCACGCCAACCACCTCACCTGCAAAAAGAATCTGATGATATCAACAGCCCCATAGTTCGGCTCTGTAGTCCCGATGCTGCCAAATCCATCCCTACAGCCTGCCTTTGTCATCATAAGAAGATCCGCTGAAGGCGGATTAGGCTTTTGCGGTAAAGATCCAACTTCACCCAGACAAGTCTGCTGTTGCTTCCGCGCCAGCTTCGAACCCTTCTATGAACTGTCGATTGTATCTCCTGCGGGTTACTTCCCAATCCGTTGTCTGCCATGCCTCGAGCTAAATTCAGCAATCCACGAAATGGGTTCTACTTGGCAATGATTTGAAGCTTTGTAGGAAGGATTATGAAATTTTCAAGCAGAACTACATGTAATTGTGTGTTTTGTTGATGGAGATCTCAAATTTACTTGATGCTTTATTTGTGCAGAGACAGGCAAAGCTGGGCAGACACTTCTTTAAACAAAAATATCCATTGTCTTTGTCTTTGCATCCATTATTGCTTTTGCAGACTGCAAACTCCGATACCTTTCAAGCTGCTGATTTGCTCAATCATTTTAGCTTTGTTTCTAAGGGTCTTGCATATTTTCTTGGGGTTTGTGCATAGAATTGAAGTAGATCTGTATGGAGATAAGAACAAAGAAAGTGAACTAGATCCTGATCTAGTCTTTGTTCCAGAAACGCAGGACTAACCACATCAATCAAGAGGACGCCATTCAGGTTCTTTAAGTGTTTTAATGTAAAACTTCAATATTGCAAGTTTATATAATGCATCGAATAGAATAAAATATTACATGTTGCAGCTTTGTTGTAGTTTGAAAGCTGAGAAGTTCCGAGCGATAGAGGATGTTTCATGAAATTAGAATACAAACTAGATTGGAATACTTATTGCAGATAAAAGGATAAGCGTCCATGTGAAGTTTCCAAGCTAAAGTCTCTGCTATGAAATGGTGAAACTAGTGTTTAGCATTAATTTTAGAATATCTAAACTGCAAATTTGCTAAAAGGTTGCTCTAATAACAGCTGTAGAAAATATAGTTCTATCTTCAATGTGTGTCTAATCATCCAATTTGGATGCATGGTTCAGAAGTTATGACTCTGAATTTTCTGCTTAAAAGTGTGAACAACAGACCTTTTACTTTATTTTTAGACTAGTTAAGTGGCTAATTTGTAATGGCCTCTACTTGGGATGGGAACCTTATGACCTTTTTGATGAATATCTAGACATAAGGAATGGTGGTATCTTGATGAAGTTACACTCTAAAATGTAGGGCTGGACATCTTAACTTTTTAGTGGTAGTGCTGCAAAGTTCAGCGTTCCTATATAGATTTCCGCCATATTTTAAGTTACTTAGGCTTTGTTTTTTCAAAAGTTATCTAATAAGTATTCTAGAACATGTTCTTAGGTGCTCAACAAATAACTAGGCATCGAAGATGGCAATATACAGTCTAGTTACAACACTTTGAAGCTTCTGCTATATCATTGTGAAAGCAGAGGGAAACCTTAGATTTGGCGTACTTAGACTACGAATCTGCTAAACGTGGCCTCTAATAGAAGTTGTAGGGAATAGTGTTCAGCTTCCAATGAGCATCTATTCGTTCATTTTGATGCATGGTTCAGAAGATACGGTTTCGAATTTTCTGCTGTAAATAGTGTGACAGCAGACTTTTACTTTATTTTTGAACTTATTAAATTGCTAATTGGAAAAAATGGTCTCTAATAGTATTGTATCCACATGTGTTGTAATATTCTAGGCATATAGTCACGTTAGAGCATCTACGCTTCTATAGTGAATGGGTAGACATGTTAATATTTGAGTACGATAGAGATGCCAGTGGCTTGGAGATGACAACCTGAATTTGTTGATGACACCCATACACTTCATTCCAAGTCTAACCAATTGCTTTGAACCGCCCCCATTGAGGCTTTGGGGCAGGAATAGAGAAGATGCAATATGCCACCAGAGAATGCACTCATATATCTCCGAAGAATATTTAAAATATCAAAGAAAGAGAGAGTTGCTTAACCTATAGCTCTGTCTTCGCTATTTAAGCTTATTAAGGACATAATTGTAAAAATATATTGTCCCAACTTATGTGTTGCAGGTTGATGCCCTATGAAGACTTCATTAATGCAAAATTGCAACCTAGGGCTTCTTTGTTTGGCATGAGTAGTCAATAGTGTTACTTGCAATGACGCCTGAAGAGATCTTTTAGCATTTTGTTTTGTATTCTTACAATGTTTTCACTTTATATAGCATAAAAATTTCATACTACCCCTTCCCATCCCATGTTTTCTATATGACTTCCCTTCTTGCACTACAGAACCACAACAATCACCAATCTTTAAACCCTACCGAACAAAGCAAGAGCTTCATACCACTATTTAACTTTCATGCTTCTCTAATGTAGCTCATTATTGCTGCTATCAATACTCTTCTTGAGCTGGCATAGGCATGTAAAGCCAAATTCTGCCTTTTGTCTTGACTTTATGTTGTGTCTCAACATATCCGAGGAGGGGACATTTCTACATCACTCGAAAGATGATTAACTAGGAAATGCATGTCATAAATTGCATAAGTCCAACTTCGTATTGAAGTGTTGTCGTTTATGTAAACTAAGGCGATGGGGCAAGGTATTCTGGTCAGCGGCCAAAGACCCGTGAGATGATATTAATGCTCGCTTCTTCTCTTTCCTCGGAGTGGCAAATGGGTCGTGATGTTCTCGGGGGTTTAGGCCCCTCCCTTCCCTAGCTTATACTTGTGGCCAATTGTCTTTGCTGTTTTGAAATCTCCGTGACCGCCATTGTCTTTCTCGCTAGATATAACACTCCATTTCTTTGCAGATGGGGAGTGAGATGATTGAGGGTGGTTTAGTTAAAAATTTTCACTTTTGAATTGCCCTTCATAATACTTTGACTGAACTGAGGCTCAAAAAACCCACCGGGTTGTTGCATGACATGATTTCATCAAAAAAAAGGGGCATCCTATACTGCATACGATCCTTCTATTATTAAAGTGTATCGACACGTGGGCTGTAAAAGTGCGTGTTCAACTCGCGTTGCTCCCAGCACTTATAGAGCAGCCGTATAGAATATGCGCCGCCAGCCGCCGCGATAAGTTTCTTGTAATAACTAAGAGTTATTGGACATATTTATGGTCGTAAGGCAAGGCAAGAAGGGCCTTTTATTTGGATCACAAGCAAAAAAAAAAGCATGGCGGCATATGAACGCAAGGTAAGGCAGGCACTTTGCGGGCAAGAAATTGGCAGGGTCAGGCAAAGAAGCGGAAGGCAATGTTCCTAGCTCCAATTTGGGGCTTCAGCCTGTAACCCACAATACAAGAACTCCATGCATCGCTGGTAGGTTAAGCTGGACTAGATACTCCCGAAAAACAGCCAGAGACACAGTAAAAAAGGGATTCAGTTTAAGTGACACTACGGGGATAATATATTTAGGATCGGCCAGGCTTTTCATTGTAAGTGTTTATTGAATCGTTTGCAGCCAAGGGAAACTTAAAGAATTGACATCATATCATATCAGAAAACAATTAGTGAGAAGCCAGTCGTTCTTGTCTGGAAAAACTCTGTTCCTTTCCAAGCAGCCCAAAACAAAATCCTTTATTTCTGTTGACTTAACATAATAATTGGAAACCGATAACCTTAAATTTAAACTACAAAACTAGAACCCATAACCTTAAATTTAAACTAGAAACCTTAAAGGCTACAACATATACAGGCTTGCCACAGATCTCCGATCATATGAGCAAAGACACCAGAGGAATAAAATCCTCATTCCAAGCCGGTTTTCACATCAGAATGGGTCAAATGCCCAAATTCATAAAACTTTGCATTTCTTGGTCCTTCCCTATCTCTGATGCAGATTATAATTTTTTGTTAGAAATTACAGAGTTACCTTCATGAATGATGGTTTTGGCTGTTGCATCCAAGGACTTGTGCAACTGCAAATAGCATTTTAAATCTGCAAACAAATCCTCTATTTGATTCAAGAACTCAAACTCTTTTATATTCTCATGATACTTCAAGAGAGGGGTTCTTGCTTTGCTGCTCTTTCGTTGAATCTCCTCTTGAAGCGATGAAATCTTGAATTCCATAACCACCACCATTTCTACCTTGACGCCAAACAAATCATCAATTCTAGCCTCCAATCTGCTCTCCACGGCCTTAAGCCATTCTGGAACGGAACTCCGTATATCTAGCCTCCAATCTGCTCTCCACGGCCTTAATCCATTCTGGAACGGAACTCCGTATATCTCAAGCGAGATGTGGTTAATGTGGCCAAAAAGTGATTAATGTGGCCAAAAAGTGGTTAATGTGGCCAAAAAACCAGGCTTCAAACTGCGCGGCGGGGGCAAAAATTTCAATCGGCTGGTTCTTTCTGCTCTATGGGCAGTTTGATTCGATCTAAAAACTATGCCAATCGCTTTGTCTGCTCCTTTTATGCTAGATTGCTGAAGAGAGGAAGAGATTTGAGGCAGAATGGAGCCGGATCGACCAAAAAATGCCAAAAACAGTTAGTTTTTGGGCTTCAAACCGCGTTGTTCTTCGTGGCTGATACAAATGGCCACATTAACCACATCTCGCTTGAGATATACGACGTTCCTTCTGGAACCCCTTCAAGATGAACACCATGCCTCTTCCTAAGCCTTGTAATGGCTTTTGGGGCCATATCATACACATTCCCAAAGCACCAAACAAACCAGGAAGCAAGAAATGTGATGGAACGCAACAGCAAAACCGTGGGGACACGAAACGCTGCACACAAAATTGTGGCAGGCAATGCTGGAAAGTAACAAAAGGGCATGAGCTCAAAACCGGCAGACCAGAATGGGCCAAACACTACAAAAAAGAGATGTACCACGAGAGCTGATGAAGAGGAAAAAGACTGTGGAAACACATAAATAGTGAAATGGAGGAAAGAACGAACTAACTAACTGCTAACTACCTTTGAAGTTCTAGAACTTTGTTTACCTTCTATTCTAGAAATGAAGGTAAACATCATACGTGTTTAGAATAAATATTTTGAGAGACCGATCTAGGTGTCTATGCATTGCCCCCTTTGTATTTGTCCCTTTTGCAGAGAAGTGGATGTTGCATCTTCAACTTGGATGTTGCATCTTCAACTGCCTATTGCATTTGCATAATGGATTTGCCTGAAATTATCCATACCCCACGACTTTTTGTGATCTGAGACTCGATTTATGTTTTGGCTTTGTGCATAGTCATGAATTCGAGTCGTTCTTTGGCCTTTTGCAGTCAAAATTTGCAATTCCAGAACTAAATGTTGTATCTAATGTTGTGACTTCAACTGCCTGTTGGATTTGCATGTTCGCTCCCTATAGATGTTGCCCAGAATTGCCCAAACATTTTGTGATTTGAGACTTGGTTTCAGGTTTTGGCTTAGATTTGGAGAATGCCGAAAAGAAACTTGTGATTCAATGTTCTTGCTTGCTCTTACTTCTTAGTGACTATACTTGCAGCTTGAAGGTTCTTATTCTTGTTTAGTGGCAGTTTTTTTGCAGTTCCCTAAATACGACATTACCATTACCTGATATTCGTGTTTTCGTGTATTTCCCCTTTGTATATCTTTTCCTAGATTTGTCCAGGAGAGTCATTATCCTGTACAATTTGATCAAGAAGTGCTGCAGAATCTAGAAGAGATTATTAGCCTTCTCGGCCCCTTCTACTCTTTCCTCTAGTGGCTTATATTTAAGGTTTATCTACTAATTTTGCCTCAGTAATTGAGGGAATGGATGCCTCGGTATTCTAGGAGGTAATTGAGGAAGTGCATCTGCTTGATGTGAATCCGAACTTGTCCTTTTATATCACTAATGACCCAAAAAGTTAGAATTAATGAAGATAATGAGTTTTTAAACATTGACTTCTCGCATTTATGACTCAGTTAGCAGAAACTTTAGCAAATTTAAATGCTTGTGTTGATCCTCTGGTTGACGGAACGGAGGATGGTCATCATAGGCCCATTACCCATCAAGCCATCATCACGAGGGCTTCTATGAGCAGGGTAAGGGGATTGTTATCACGACATCATAGGCGTATGAGATGTTACGACACAATTGTATGAATGGCCATCTCCAATGACCTTTCTTTTCTTATATTATATTATTGTCTATTATTTAGCAGGCTTTCTGAGGTAGAAGGATTCCACGTATCTGACACCTCAGTGGGAAATTGATGTGGCTGAATTGCTTATTTTGTAATCCTACAAACTAAAGAAATAAAAAATTCCCCAAATTTTACCTTCTCGATGATAGATCCCAGTTCCGACATGATTCATTTTTTCATTAAAGAAGCGTCTTGGGGTGGTGGTTGATTTTGTCATGAGCCTAAGCCACTCACGTTTTACCCTAGTACACCACTATTGGAATCTATTTTATACAGAAGTGCTGCAACATCTCTTCAAGGTGGCATATTGTATTATATTGAGTTTTAGAATGATATAGTTACTAGCCCGCATGCAAATGAAGTGACGCACAAAATATTTCATTTTCGATTTCAATATCACTGCCTTTCATATTTTTTTAGAGTTGCATCATATGCAACCAGAGGTAGCACTAACATACAAAATCTGCAGGTTATATCTTTTTGAAATAGTGGATCAGGTAGATACATGGTTTCTGATACATTTAGTATCTTCTTCTTCCATAAATGCATATAGTATCAAATAACTGAACAAAACAAGGTGCTGCGCACGGAGGGTTGCCCTCCATGGCCGGAGAGTGAAGTGACTTAAGTTGTAGTTGTAGACAATAGAAGGAAGGAAGGAAGGAAGTATATTTTAACGTCCACGGAGACCAACTGGCCTATGAGACGGTTTTACAATATAGCGGAAAGTTTTCAAACACAAAATAAAACCACAGTAAACCCCGGTGACAATGTGTCTCTACCTCATCAAAACCCCGTGGAAGGAAAAACCTGTAATGAGAGGCCCCATTTGGCCAAATTCCTTGTGCCGTGGAGGGACTCCCTAACTAAGTGGAGACTTGCGTAATGGTGGATGCAAGACGCGGCTTCACCATTGCAAAGCCAGCTATGAATTGCTATCTCGTAGAGCATCTGGAGATCGGCATGAGTTGCTCTGATGTGTACATATGCTTCGGGCATTCCTCAGAGAGCATGGTGTCTATCTTTCTACTATCTCGTGATGTGACAAAGACTGCATAATCTTCATACCGGGGATTCCCTCCATCCGCATCTCCCAAATGACTGCCTACCTCTGGGAGATGGTGGGACCCCGCCTCTATTGCAGCTATAGCCTTCGCTTCTTGGTGGAAATGTGTGCCTTCGTGATACCGGGTGGGCCGTGGTTCGCCGAATGGATTGACCCGGTGTGTGGTAGTGCTCGCTTTGGGCTTTGTAAGAGTGGGCGATCCCACGTAGAGGCAAAGAAAGCACGCGATTCAAATGCGTACCTCGGCTCAGCGATATGCTTTACATATCCACAATGTGTTGATAGTCTATGGACTATCGGTGCTAACCATCCCCCTACAATGCTCGGCCATACTCTTCGGGGACGCTATGCCCTTGTGCCAATAACAGCCCTGAGGAAGATCGCTAGCATCCATTTCACAATCCTTATGGAAATACGCAAGGTGCCTCAAGCAGATAGCGTATCGCCGTTAGGCCAAAAGCCAGCCTCATACAAAGAAACAGCCAAGGTACCATGTCCCACTAGGCTGTATGTCGTGAGTTTTCAGACTTTCTAGCTTATCCTAAGTACTCCTTTTGCTAATCATTGCCTCCCCTGCACCTATTCTCAGATTGCATACAATAGTATTTCCATCCCAGCGATGACTTTTCTACACAAGCCATCCCATAGCATGTTAGCAGAGAAATCGATTCCTGTGATACTTCCTTAAAGGTCCCATAACTTCCATCCTTTTGTCCTCTCAGAATAGAAGTTCTGATATCATGCCAGCATGTGATTGGCACCGTACTTTGGTTTTCTGTTGGTTGACTGGCCATTCCCGCTATGTCACGTAATTGACTCGAGAGCATCCAAATGTTCCCGATAATTCTCGGGTTGTAGCGGGGATAGTCCAGATCGTCCAAGATAGAGCAATTATTTTAATCAGACTGCAACCCAAGGGCCACCACCTCCATGTTCTGCATCCGTGTCTCCAACTTGTCAATATAGAGTCCAAAATGCTGGAGATAACTGCATCTTGTTTAACACCTATGGTGCTATTCACCCTATGTCTCGAGCAGTGCAAAGCATATATTCCGCCATACCTAGATGGCATTCTCGCAACCGGTGGGGACATGTAGCCCTCACAAGCACAACAAGTCCCGAGGGACCGTGATCATGATGCCATCTTAAAATCCAATGAAACAAATAAATACAGTTACGCCGCATTGGCGCTAGCTTTCCATATGATTCGGAGAGTAAAAAATATGATCACTTCGCGGAGTGCGGGCGGTGGCGAAACCCGCCTCGCCAAATGCACGCGACGCTTTCTCCGCCCATTGCGTTAACTTTTCTCCAAAGACTCCTACTAGAAGTTTTGGCGCAGTAACGCTCACCATGATTATACAAGAAGGTGGAGTCATCCTCGCTTCCCTCTTATGAATAAGGGTGACCTTTGCTAACCATCCATTCTCGCGAGGCCCTCTCTGGCGGTCTCACATTGATTATCCCTCGGCTAAAGGTCCGGCAAAGCTGGCTCCACCCCATTTCTTTAACAGCCGGGCTTAAAGTCCCCTGCAGTAAGTCCTGCTTTTACCATTAGCAAGATGCCTAAGACCCCGTGGATGTCCGCCGAGCCGCAGTTTCTCCTAGCTGATCCGCACGCCGCCACTGCTCCTCAGTCATACAACTCCTCCAACCGGGCCAAGGCTCTTCACCGGTTCATGTAATATTTCTGGCGATGCTCTTATATAGCACTCTACGCCAAAAAGGCTTTTGCCTACCATCGCAGATCAAACATGCGCTAAGTTGATTTTTTTTCGCAACGTAGCGATGTTTTGATTTCAAGAATGCCCTATAGTCCCTAATAGCCTGCGGGTCGAGTCGATCTAAGATGGTATGAATAATTTCTTTAGAGCCTTACATTCCGCCAAACCAGGGGTTTTGAGGGAATTATATCAGTTGTCTCAAGGCTGGGAGCTTTCTTTTGCCGCGAAGCATTTATCGTCGTGCCAATGCTTTGTGTTTAAAGCCTTCACCAACCATTCACACTTATCATGCAAATGTATAGAGGGCATCAATCCCCGTGAAGCTCACGCTCAAGCTCCACCCTCATATCCCGCCGCTTGCTTCCTATAGTTCGGTTGTAATTCCAAACCCCTGGTGCTCAGTCCGTGGCTAATGCCATTGAGTGCTCTAATCCAAAGTGACATAAAGTGGATATGTCCGACAGTTCTCTTTCATCTCTTTGTTCCTGCAAGTTCGCCGCCGTAAATCAATGCAATGGACAAGTTCGCATTGAGCTAGAGATAGTCCACCATTAATCGCTCCCCATCGCCCCCGCCGCTTCAAGTAAGTGAAGCTCGGATTGCCACCGAGCATACCATTGCGTATCACTACGCCAAAGATCTCGACATAGCTAACAACTTCTAAAGGCTCTGGGAGACCGATCCTCGAGCCGCTCTGCATGCCGGGATGCCTCCGCTTAACCAAAGTGGGTTGGAGTCGCGATTTCCCCGAAGCAGTAATCCACCGCACCGTCATCGCATTGAAATCTCTCCCAATGTTACATCTCCCGGCGATACTGCTCTATGTCATCATAATAATTCCTATAGGGCATATGCACATTCAGGAAACCGCTCGATGCACCCCCAGAACTTAGAAGTTTCATGGGTATATAACATCCTCAGCGATAAACAAGTATGGCGGTGAAGAAAAGATCAGATTCATGTGTAGCTAAGAGTCTATCGCCTTGTGGAGCGAGTCAGATGCTAGCATCTTTGAAGTAGTACCACCCTCCATACCCTCGCTGCCATGGCGCCATTGGCTGCTGAGAAATGATGGTACCGATATCCCGCTAAATCGTGATGACCACTATATCAATGTCTCTTGCAAGGAAGATGATGTCCATGCCCGCAAAGAATTTTAGCAATGCCGCCGCACCTGGAACTCCCCTACGCCTACCTGCCACAATTCGAAGGCACTCTTCCTATGTTGCTTAGGTGACTGCCCTCATTCCAGGGCCCCATGTGGAGGGTGCGTGGAGTTGGGCCATTGGCGTGCGCCGGGGCTCGCATGTCCGCTCGCCAGCCAGGGGCGCCTGTGTACCTCTGTCCCGGGCCAAGGGCGACTCCGCCATTCGAGCGGATCCAAAAGTGCTTGGTCCCCCTACGCCGCTTCTCGCCATCAGTTGGACGGAGGCAATAAATATTTATCTTTAGCGCATTCACCGTGCCCGCCGACCCCGCCGACCTCGGTTTTATCTTTTGTAACCTCTCCTTCGTTGAGCCGTGATCGTGATCCGCGTCTGCGCACCATGCGTCCTTCAAGTGACTAGCGTGACCGGATGATGGTAGCGATGGTATGACGCCACACACGCGCTACATCATAAACATCACATCATGCCACACATAAACAACACATGCCACACATATTGTAATTTGGCGCGGTTATTCACAAGCCTCCCTTTGCTACATACTTTCTTTTGTTTGCCTTAGTTCTTTAGGTGGAATTTTGAAATGCAAGTGTCACAATGCTCAAATAATATGCAAATTCGAAGGCTAGATATGACTACGATTCGCTACACCTTGTTTCATGCTGTAGAGGAATTATGCCTCAAAGACAATGCAATGAAAACCTTATCAAGTGATTCGAAGAGTAACTTACAACCTTCTCAGCTCTGGGTAAACATTGTTGTTGCCACTAGGTTCATATAAAGTGCAATCGAGAAGAGCGTAAGAATCCACAACTACCGGCCACAAAGGTTAGAGAATACATAAAGTACGCCTTCATTGTGACTCCCATAGTATGCTCCTGAATAAGGGCATTTCCGTGAATATCATAAATAACGGTATTTTACTTAGTTTAGTAACAAGGGTACCTTTCCTCGTGGAGGACTCCTCGCCTCAATCTCCTTTATCGGGTACTCCTTCCGCATTAAGCAAGATGCCTTTCGTAGTTCTCACAGTGCTCGCAGCGCGGCAACTTCTCGCCTTCCTTGGATACCATTTGCCCCAGATATTTTGTTCTCGCCAATTTCTATATCAATAATCTTGTATATCGCTTCACTATATTTTCCACATAACACAAGTGCATAATTTATTGTGACTATTTAAAGTTGCATTTAAACCCACCTCGCAACTATTGATTGGAATCAGACTGCATCGTGCTTTAACAACTAAATAAGTTTTCCACGCAGTATTTGAATGGATATGTTGGACAAGCCGGGTTTGGAAAAAACATGAGACTAACAAAATCGCAAAGATTGTACCGCTAGTTATGGTTTAGCAAGAAGCCTACCCGCCGTAACATGCGAAGAAACAAATGAATTCAATGTTGGAATGCAAAAGAAGGATACCAAATGCTCTACTAAAATATATGAAAGGCTTTTTCTTAAACTGCTAATAATATAGTTGCATATGCCAAATCCATCAGCTTCTACCATGTTTGATTGAGGAGATCAAGATGCATCTGCCCGAACTCCTTTCTCTCAAGAATAGTCCAAATAGGCTTTCCGTAATCGTCAAGAATCATCATATGTGGTTTGTGCATAATAGCTTTCTCAACATGGATCTCGCTTACTACATGCTTATACAAAGTGCATGTGAGAAAATAGGCACTGGACCTCGTGGTGTGTTTGAATGGATTTGCCGGATAAGTCGGGTTTGGAAAAAATGAGATTAACCAAACATGCAAAGATTGTACCTCCTTACTATGAAGTTTTGGGCAGCAGTGCCGGTGCTATGTTGTTCTGATCATCACAGCTTACCCTCGCAACCGTGAAGAAAACAAAAGCGAATCCGAATGCCGGATTGCGTAAGAGGGATATGAAAATGCCTCCATCTGGGCGTATGGTAATTGGGCGCCTATTTCTGTGGCCGTGCTTTCTTTGTGTGCCTCATGCGTCATTTCAATGCCCGCGTTTATTGCCGCTGGTTGTTACCACAAAGCGCTCGCGGTTACTATTTCCATAAAACATCTATTTTACAACGAAAATGAATGGACAATTTGTCCCTACGCCAAGAGCGCAAGATGTTGTGACCACAGCCTCTAAGATGGTTCGAATAGGTCCTTGCTAATGTTATGATACACTCTAAACTCAGCTTTCAATCTCATAAAATACAAACATCCTCAAAAGGATGTTTTATGCATAATACTAAATATAGCTTCATTATTTTAAATCTCCTAGAGAAGGTGTACTTATAATGCCCTTTATTTTACAACAAACTTATAGTATACAACTTAGCAACTTTATGGGCTTTTTCCCGGGTTCCATCATATCGTTGGGTTCTATAATTTTATGCTTTTAAGCACCTCCTAGAATCCATATATGTTGAGCTATTTGTTGGCAACCATCTTCCAAAATGAGAACGGAAAACTTTTAACGATCACAAGTTCGCAACAAGATTGCATGATGAAACCCGACCAGCCAGCCTGAGAATCACACATTGTAGACACACTTCCCAGATATAGATGTCTGTTATTCATAGTATTTGAGAATGAAATCCTAATTGATTCTTGCCAGAAATTCTCAATATCCAAATTCAGGTTTTAAACGACGTTTAGTAAAGGAGTGAACAAATCATTTGGATTTCATTTATAACCCGTAAAGGAAAGAGAAATGCCAATGTGATTACTCTAAGCTTGAACTTTCTCGATGAATAACACCCATGATCGATGGCAAGAAGAAGTGCCACCAAAATAGCCTAAGTGTGCCTTTCTGGGTCTACATTTTGAATATGTATAAGTTCAACAGATCATAAATAGGTGCATCCAACAGCGCGTATGACTTTACAATTATCGTTCTCTATGCATCGACATGTCCCCGAACTGATGTGCAAAGTCCCTGCCGCAAAACAATATGTGTCTCCTCACACGAGGATTTTGTTTCCAAGGGCTGCAAAAATGCAGCATTCTTGATCAACTTTACAAGAAGAAAGCCTTGTTGTTGCCAAAATCCACAAATAATCTTGCATGTATCCTTAGTGATACAAGAATGTTGACATGACAGATGTGGTCAAAATTTTGCAATTGCATCTGATCCGCAGAGACCGTGATTCAACTCTGTGGATCATAAATAATGGCTGACAACTGAGAGAAACTGCGGCGCTCCTAGGGCAATGTATCAAAATTGAAGAATTTGCCGATTCAACAAGTTTGTCTGCTTTCCACTTGGTAAGAAGTCGCTTGTAACCACCCATCACATGCATGTCCTTATAAGTACAACCAGCACTCTAGCACGCATATTTCAACTGCATTGTAACTTACAACTAAATAACTTCCCAATGATAAATTCAATAAGTCGAGACATCTCTGCGGCTCCTAGGGCAACAACAAAATTCCACCTGTCGATTCACTTAAGTTTGTCCTGCTTTCCACTTGCAGTCGCCTTCGGCATCAAATTTACCTTCCAATCATACACGCTAAATAACCGAACTCACATTGAACACACCCTTGTGTTAACATCAGATGTCCAATGTGCTTAACTCTTCCTTTGTTCCTGTCATTCAATTATTCTCAAATTTTCCTCGGACCTCAATCTTTCCATGCAATTTCTCCCTTGACCTCTTAACCATAACACAAGGGTCGATATAAACATAGTGACATGCCATGTAGATTCAGCCTACCAACTCTGACATACTAGAGATGCTTCACGATGAAGTTAATCGGCTGCACTGACTCTACTAACTCAAGCCCTTAGATGATATAAACTTATACAAAGTTCGAGCAATGTTTCATAACGGTAGTATTTTGCATTGCTGGATGCTGCAATGAGATGAGTCTTGAGGGCATGCATTAACCAAGCATTTAAGGTCGCATGGCGAAGAGAAACATTTGCATTTTCCATACTTTCAAGCAATTGCTTCATCTTCACGTAGTCATGACAAAAGACCATAACTTTAGAGGACCATGTTATGCTCTGATTTATCCAATTAAAAAGATTCTCCATTTGAATCCGGTCAAGGATCGTTGAGCGTCATTAACAAACCCATACTTTCCATAACAATGAAGAACAACCTTATAGTCATTTTAAGGAAAGTTTGCAACCATTGACACGCATTTGTTTCGCGTTTCTTGACATCATGAGTGTAGTCCTGTGAGATGCTTGTATTGACGAGATCTAAAACTCATAGGTCTTGCAAAATCCAAACCCGATTAGCGAATCTCTTCAAAATCATTCCACTTGACATTGTTCGAGTCCATAATTTCCATAAATTTATATCGAAGCGACACTGACTTCACTCTCTCATGTATGCTCAAGTTTTGCTTCAAATTGTTCACTTGTGATGATTTAACTTCCTGTTGTTCTTTGTACTTAATAAAACTACCATGTGTGCATGAAGTTGCGGTCGATATTTGCGGGTATGCATATAAATAAATTTTTATTACTTGCTAATCATGCACAGAAATTTTATAATAATATTGGCAGAAAAAATATAGGATATATCATATTCATTTCCATTATATCTTATCATCTGCATATATTTTACATAGAGATTTGCATCTTATCAACTAACCCTATTGAACACCTTTTAGCTTACTTTGAGAGCAATTTACCAATTACATTTGTTGAATGAGCTAAATTATGTCACGAGCATTACGATATTGAAATGAGCATGTGCTTCCACTTAGGCTATAGCGCTGCCCCAACTCACAGCCTCCACATTCAATCCTGAATGGTTCAACACTCTTTCCAACACTAAGCCTAGTTTTACTTTAGAAGCATTGCATTGGTTGAAAAGCAAAACATTGCGGAACCAAGCTCCTAACCGACAACCATTGTTCTCTAAAACAAAGATTTGGGCGAGAGTTGCATATGCCAAATCATTGCCTTCTATCACGAGACTCATACTGCCCGGCTCCACCTTTCTGGTATGCATAACCACACGGCCTTCCCAATCATTGGATTACCTCCACCTTGTGGAGTTACTTTCATTTCGATTTGGCTTAATGAAGTGTCACGTGGAGTGCTTACCGGTAGGGATTCTGGTAAATGGTTCACGAGGAAATAGGAGGTTTGGGCAGGTCCTTGACATATCTTAGGGATATTCTAGCTATACCTAAGATACGTAAACTCCCACATAAACGAGGTTGCCCCTAGCGGCAACCAAAAAACATAAAAACTCGATGTATTTGAGTTAACCCCTCACATAAGAAAATGTTGGTGTGTTTACATTTTGTAGAAATATGGCGTCGCCTGTTTTTTATCTAGAAAATTTGTCCATTGGTTCATCAATATTTACGTGGATTCACGTCGTGGATCGATATAAATCTATTTATTTTTTCCATTTGGCCTATATTTTGCATTTAACATGATCTACATATAGCACCTTCAATTGATGCGTATTTAACGTTTTCTACATAAACCACCTTCTATTGATAAGTTGCATTTATTGGACGAGAAAATGGCCTAAACTCCATCTTCTTCAAAATGAAGAACATGAAAATGAAGAAAATAGTACAGCGTGAAACACAAAAAATGCCATCTTCTTCGTCCAGCATATCTTGCTTTTGCTCCTCGTCGCATGACTAGATGAATTCCTCTACCCTAAAAATCTCACCCTTCTCCATCTTCTTCACTTTTGCGGACTTGTTAAGAATCTCAAGCTTCAACATCTTCTTCATTGTTTCGTTCTTCATTTTTGTAGACTTATTAACAACCGCACGCTTCACCATTATTTTCATTTTTTGTGTTTCACGCTTCACCATCTTCTTCATTAACATGTTCTTCATTTTGAAGAAGATGGTGAAGCATAAGAACACGAAGCAAAAAAGATGGAAAAGCGTGAGATTGTTAACAAATCCACAAAAATAAAGAACAAAAGAAATGAAGAAGATGATGAAGGTTGAGCTTCTTAACAAGTCCACAAAAGCAAAAAAGATTGAGAAGCGTAAGGTTCTTAGGTTAGAGGAATTCACCTATTTGCGCAATGAGGGGCAAAAGAAAGATATATTGGACGAAGATTTGTCAATATTTTTGGAGGAAGCAGTTGCTCTATTGGATGACTCGTTGGCTAAAGAAGACTTCAATTCTTCCTCACAAGAAGATAACATGGTCAAGGGCAATGTAACAATAAAAGGGGCTATCTATGAAGTGGATGAGTTGTTGATCTTTAGGAATTGTTTGGTAAAGACTTGCCTAGGTCTTTGTGAGACAAGGTTTGAGGAACATGGAGTTATGTTTGACTTTGTCAACATCAAGAAGGAAAAAGAAAAGGGATATCAATGAAGTAGATGAGTTGTTGGAGACATTCTCGATATGGTCAATGCCAAGAAACAAAAAGAAGTAGATATTGACAAAATAGATGACTTGTTGCCAAAGATAGCTCAACCCTCCAGAATGTTTGATGGAGACTTGCCAATATTTTGTGATGTAAGACTAGAGCAAACAGGAGCCTCATCACAAGAAAATGATCATAAAGATATGCCGGATCTGATCAATATGTCAGTCAACAATAAGAAGCAAAAGGAGGCAAGTAGGAATGATGATGAGACAACACACGAAGCAAGAAGCAAGCATGTTGAGGGATTAATTCAATACCGCGTTCACAAGATAGGGATGATGATGAAATAACTCTAAGTAGTAGCATATTGCAAGGATGAGTTTGATGCCATGTATTCAAATATGCGATCTCACTTCTCTTCAATGTAGACGACATTGTATTACTTTTCGTGGATAAAGCAGGCTGCAAAGACATCTCAGTACATTGGCATCCTTTTGTGAAAATAGGTATGAAAGTAGATCTGGCAAACAAGTAGTAGGGAAACAAGAAACTCCAAACGTTTACTTCAAAGAGGAGGAAAACATGGAAACGACAGGCAAACACAAATGCTTAGGGTGATCATAAATGAAAATTCCAGGTGTAATGGATGCATTGAACAAAGAACCAATGAAAGTTTCACGGTCCTATTATGCAAAGAACAAGAGGTAAAGCACATCTCGAACATAAATGTCATTCAAGATGTGCTTGAATGACCTTCTGCATCGCTGGAGTCAGCACATGAGGGTTTTTTTTATATGATCTCTGTTTTTCTGCTAGGTTTAACCGTGAAGGTTATTGAGAGAAAGCAGACCAAGTCATTTGAGAAGGTTGAAGAAGAGATTTGGCTTGTTGATGCAACAAATCTTTGTGGATTCGTTTTTTTTTTTTTTTTGTTTAGGTCCGTATTAGGAAGTCAGGGCAGTGACAATAGACAATTATATATCCTATCTATGTCGCGTTGCGTAGAATGAATACGGTGAACATGTATCAGCGTAAAGTTTTACTATACGTTGGGATTCGTCATTAATATAACCACAGCGACTCCATCAGAAATAACATCTAAGGGCAAAGGTTTGAACCCACGACCAAAGTGCACAAATCTTAGGCATCACTAAGTACATATCAACTATACACATCCATTGAGCAAAATTTTTGTGGTACATGCTCACTTGTAGAGATATGCGCTTTGGAAGTCACCAGTATTTTTATTTTTGTTTTAAGGTCCATATTAGGAAGTCGCAAGCAGCCAAGCCTAGTAGATACCTCACATATCCTATCCATATCGAGTACGCGGCAGTGGACAATAGTGAGCGTGTATCAACAAAAAAGTTCTACTACATTTGGAGTTACGTCATTAATATAACCCCTACTTGACTCCGTAGTGACACCTAAGGCAAGGTTTGAGCCCACGACCAAAGTGCCCAAATCTTAAACTTAGGTCTATAGCGACTTCTTGTATGTCCAGTTGGCTTGAAAGCTTTTAGGTAGTGCATGCACACTTTGTGGCAGGATATCTCTGGCGTTAGGAGGTCAGTATGTTTTATTTTTTTGTTTTAAGGAGTCCGTATTAAGAAGTCACTTGAGAACTGACCAAGCCTAGTAGACACCTACATATCTATCCATGCTCGGGTTAGCGTAGAATGGACCATAGTGAACATGTATAAATAGAAAGTTCTACACGTTAGGGTTAAATCATTAATATAACACATTAGCAACTCCACGTGAAATGGCATTTAAGCGAGGGGGCAGACAAAAGCGCACAAATTTTGAGAGGCATCAACGCCCCGAATTACATCACCGGCTAGCCGTAGCGTCGTTGGCCAAACTTTTTGTGAATGCATTGCACTTTAATGGCGAGAGATATCTCAGCGCAGGAAGTCGAGGAGTATTTTTATTTTATTTTTGAGTCCATGTCGAGGGAGTCGCAGAGACGGCCGAGCCTAGTAGACACCTCATGTCCTGTATATCCCGGGATTGGCAGAATGGACCATAGTTAACGTGTATTAACAGCTCTGACAGTAGGGTTAACCTAACAACTCCCATCCGAAGTAGCGTCTAAAGCGAGGTTGAACCGCGACCCGAAGTGCCTGAAAATCTTAGGCACCACTAGGTCTATACGACTCACCACACATCCAAAGTGCCTGAAATCTTGGGGCACCACTAGGTGCATACTTGACTCACCCGCAGCGTCGGATTTGAGCTGAAATATTTTGTGATACGTGCGTCTCTTTGTAGGCGAGATATCTCCCGCGCGGAGGTAAGCGCTTGAATGGCGTTTATATAATGACTGGCAAGCGTTTATATAATGACCTTTTCTCGGGGAGCTTTACGCATCAAGTCGGCACATAGGGGTTTTTTTTTTTTTTTTTATTGATCTACGTTTTACGCTGGGTTTAACCATGCTGGTTTAACCATGGCCGGATTGAGGAAGCCGGTAGGGTCATTGGCTGAGGTTGAGCGAGGGATTTGGCTTGATGATGCAGCAGTCTTTGCCATAAGTCACACAAGAAAAACTTGTTGAAGATCTTCAAAACACTGCAAAAAAACAGAGATTGCAAAAGAAAACTTATGGAAGATCTTCAAACATCAAAAGCTTTGAAGATTGTTGTTTTGCGACAGATTGAAGCCCACAAAATTTTGGAAGCCCTCTGCTGTTCGTAATCATGGCCTGGACATCGTCCCATAATTGATGGCGGGGGGGCATTCTGCCCTCATAGGGGCTCTTGGCAGCGCACACAGCCTCGGCAGCACCCGCGGCTTCGCCGCTCATGTGCTGCCCCGGATGGCGGCGCCACCTCTAAGCCCTGCCATTCATGTGCCACCTCGGCTAGCGGCACCACCTCCAGCCCCTATGGGACGAAATGCATCCCCTGCCATCAATTGCATAGCACTTAACATGTCTCCCAGAAACTTCTCATCTTTAAGGAAGACCTATCCTTGAGATTCGAACAGACAATCAGCCGAATTAGACTTTGCTCTCATCATGATGAAGGTAGATTGAAGAAAATACCTAGAGCACAAAAAACTTGTAGAGTATGTGTAGTTGTGGATGAGATCAAAAGTGAGGAACATGCTTTAATATGATGTCCAGCATAGGAGTTGAGAGCGAACTTGGCATTCATAAGGTGGTCTCATTGGAACACTTCTTCCAACTACCACCTCTTCGAGCAAGCAACTATATTATTGAGCTAGGACATTGTTGAGTTGTTGCTACAAAGAATGAGATGCTTACATAACTTAAGCACAATACTGTTTCTGTTTCTGTGATATAAATGAGAGAGACAAGAAGATTGAGTATGATGATGCTTTGAGCTTAGGAAGCACATCGAAATACTCAAATCGTGTGAATTATTTTCTCGACATCTAACAGCCCTGATGGTCTCATTAGACATGATAATACACACATTTTCTTTCTTTTTTCTTTCCAGATTGGCAAGGATGTACTGAAACAGGATTGGCATGCAGAGCAGCCTAGTATCCAACAACTTACCTAATGACATCATACGCTAATAGTTAATCACTTTTACAATGGAAGATATGGTAATTGGGAGAAGTTTCTAATAAGATGGGTCTAGGAGTTTATAATCATACTTAATAGAAATGTGCTTGTTAAACATCCTATCATTGAGCAAATATAGCATCAAACCTCAAACAAGCAGGACCACCTAAAATAACCACTCCTACACTCTAAGACCGTTTAAACCTGATTGCCAATTTGGTTCCCATTTTGTTGTGACCGCTTTGCTCTAGCTCTTCTATTTTGAAACCAGTAAAAGACATTCACTTCTTCAACCGGCCCATAAAGTCGAAGAGCATCTGTAATTAAGGTTATATCCTTGTCACCTGGAAGCAGATCACTGTTTTCAAAGATGTACTCAAGCACAGACAAATGCACATGAGTGGGCTTCCATCGTGGCCTTGTTGCACCTGGTGCCCTATCAATTGTACTTCCCCTAAAACCTGCTATACATAAAGAGTAGTTTGGCAAAGAGAAAAGGAACTGGCAAAAAGAAAAGTAACAACCAAATATGCTTCAAAAGAAATCAATGAGGATTGAAACCTTCACCATGCTCATATATTACACAAACAAATTATAGTTTCCAAAATTGCTTGGATCCCCATCCATACTAACCTTTAGCTTTATTAAAGTTGTGATGGCCCAAGTTAAAAGGCATAGAGATTGGGTTAGTCGGCTGGTTACAGCAAAGTATGGCATAAACCTACCTTCCAGTAGAATTAGCATATTGGAAATTTTTTCAAGCTCCTCACAACTCCAAATTTAGTAAATGCTTATACCAAGCGTCGAATTATCATAAAAACACGACAAAAATAGTGGATGGGATGGGATGGGATGGGATGGGATGGGATGGGATGCTACAATAATAGGTAGTAACTTATTGTGTGTCCCCCAATAGCTAGAGACTGAAAAATTAGGCATGCAAAAAAATTGTTGAAATGGATCGGATGAAGACATGAAGATGAGAGAGAGACTGCAGTCACTGGAACGGACCAAACGAGGAAAGATCAAACTAAAAATGGACAATCAGCGACACCTCAAATAATTACAAAGGGTGCCCATTAACATATTGCATGCGCTGGAGAAGGTGAAGATGGAGTGTGTGCTAGAGCAGCAAAGCTGCTAGTAACAGTCAAAGAAGATTTGGGAATGGATGTGCTCGGAAGAGTAAAAGAACTTGTAGAGAGAGATACTGGACCTAAAATCGTCGAAGTAGAAGTATGAGCTGACACACTTGAGTGAGAATCATTAGATCAATAGGAAAAGGCATCTTGTAGTTGCTGATCATGATTGTCGCTTCGTGGCTCATAAACGTCAAAGGAATAAAGAAATAGACGCCATCTTCTACAAATATCATGCTTCGGGAAGCAAAGACTTTTCTTGTAACTGGATCAAAACACTTCCATGCCTTCAAATTTTCTGGATATCAAATAAACAGAACCTTTATAGCACGATCAGAGAGTTTCCCTTGTGTTTGAAGGGTTTTGGTTAGAATTGTTACATACCCAAGGCAGCCAAACACTCTCAAGTGTGAGATGTCTGGTTTAACTCCATTAGGAGCTTCAAACGGAGTCTAGAGTTTCAAGGCCTTCATAAGTGCTCAATTCGACAAGTAGGCATGCTGTCACTATAGCCTCTGCCCTGAAAATAGATGATAGTTGCTTACGCTTTAGCATGCATCTTGCAATTTCCAGTAATGTCCTATTCTTGCGCTGTGCAACACCGTTTTGTGCATGAGCATACGGAACAATCAGCTGCCTATAAATGCCTTTGGCATCTACATAATCTTAGAATTCTTTAGAAAGGTACTCGCCTGCATTACCTGCTGTCTTAAAATTTGATTAGATGGAAGCCGATTCTCCTGTCTTTGAAACGTTTGTGAGCGTGAAAGCTTCAGATTTAAGTTTTAGGTAGTAGACCCATGTATATCTGCTGTAATCATCAACAAAGATTAAGAAGTACCTACTGCCACCAAGTGAATTTAGTGGCATGTAACAAATATCTTAATGAAGCAATTCCAAACGCTTTGTAGCTCGAAATGTAGCATGAGAAGGATAAGGGGCCTGAATTTGCTTCCCAAGCCAGCAGGCTGAGCAATCAGCATGTTAAGATCCAAGTTGAGGTAGGCCGTCAACAATTTTTACCTTGGAGCTATCTGTAATGCATCACTATGGTGTGCTTTAAAATAGAAACATGGCATAGTAATTCTGGAGTCTTGGGTACAGCTGCTACAAAAGGATTGAGAGCACTAAATAGTAAAGACAATCATCATGAAGCTTCCCTCAGGAGCTATAGGACCTAGAGTTTTAAGTCCACATGCTTCAGTGGATTGGTCTTCGTACATGTTCCTATCGATTGAAGAAGAGAACGTGTAGCCATTTTTCTATCAAATTCTGAAACACTAAAATTGACTAGAAGACCAGGCCCAAGAATGACATCTTCAATATTTAGTGCAATATGCTCATGATTGTCCAGAAGAACAGTACCAATACCTTTGGAAGTATTAGCCAGATTACACCAACCATTCCGAACTATAGTAGAGGAATGTGGTTTTGAGCTGCATAACTCTTGCTTGCTAGACAAATGTTTGGTAGCTCCAAGTCAGAAAGCCATGCATCTGACTCGAATTTTTCTGCTACACTGCATAAAAACTGAGTTTCAAGTTGATCAATTGACACCTGAGAAATTCTAACTGCAAGATCTGGCTTAGAATCTAATGTTGGTGAAGCTGGTAAGGCAGATAGAGAAACTGGAGCGGATGAGGCTCAAGCTGCTGGAGCTTCTTGTTTCTTGGCTTGGTCCTGAAGGTACTGCAATATCCCTTTGAAGCTTTCTGCAGTTCCTCCTAAAGTGCCCTTTCTTCTCACAATGAAAACAGACATAATTATCATTAGGATAGTTAGAAAAACCTGCGGAAGATTGTTGAGATCTCATTGTAGTGGACTGCACCTTTGAATAGTGAGCTCCTTCAATATAATCAGGCTTTTTAGGCTTTGATTCTGTGTCCATGAGTTGCTGCTGGAGCTGATTGAAAGAGAGCTTGATGGTTTTATTAATTTCATAGTGATTGACAATGAAGTCATAATCTGAAGACAAGCCTCTTCGAGCATGGAGAGATGGAGTTTGGTCATCTATATTACCGCCAGCCCTGAAAATTTATCTCTAAGGACCTTGAACTTATCAAGGTAATCTCAGGTAATCTCTCATATTTGAACAGTCCTTTAGCTTGAGATTATCCATTTTTCTTTGTACAGAGAGCATATGGCCAACCCTTTTTGAACAGATTTTACTTTCACAAATCCTAAGGCTGTTTGAAAGTTTGAATAGATTTGAGATCTCTCTCGAAGTCATCAGAAACTGTAGCTTTCAGCAGTCTGAGTGCAGTCTCATCTTTCTCCAAATCTTCAGGAGTGAGTGGATTCCAAGCAGATGCCAAAACTGCAGACAATTTATTGAGACGAATGTTGATTTCAAAATTATCATGCCAGGTAAAATAATTTTTGACATTGAGAAGATCATGAGTGATAAATTTCCAAGAATGCAAGGCATCCATTATAGAAAGACTCAGTTTAATGAATGATCTGAGCCAAGGAAAAACAAATAGAGGAGAAATCAAAGAAACTTCTAACACAATATACCAGATAAATCGGATCAAGAATCACATAATCCTCCAAGAAACATCCAGATCTATAGGTCTGGTCTTGATCCAGGACAAAATCGGCCTGAAGAATAAAAATTCTCACTAATTTGGCAATTCCAGCTCCAAGATTGAGAAGAAACTTCAAAAAACGACCTCCAGATAGATGATCTTGCCTTTTGCAAGATTTCTACAAGTATTTCTCTGATTGGATTGGCATTAGGTTCGAGGTTCGTTGACACACTAAGACAAATCCGCCGATGCTGGGGAATCCTTACAAGAACTATGTGATGCCTACAAAAACCCCTGGAGTCATACCACGCACTGAACCTTTTTGCTCTGAACCTTTATTCCATACCGAGCACTGATACCATGAAGTCATTTTGGATCATATATGGACTAAAGGCGCACAAAAGAACGTCAGAGGAAAAACCCAACACTAATCTAGAAACTATGGTTTATAAATGCCATGTCATCCACAACACACCATCTCAGCAGTGTGACTTAGAGATAAATCATGATTCTGCGGAACTTCTTCCAGGGTTTATGTGAAGCTTTTTTAGAGGACCTTTTGTGAGAATGATTTCCACTTGTTGATAAATCCTGCAATAAACTAAATCTACGATCCCATTTTCAGTGACTTTCCTGATAAGAAGATAATGTGAAGGAATATGCTTGCCTTTTTCAAAATACAGGATTCTTGGACAAGTAGATGCTGTTCAAATTATCACAATAAATCCCACCTGGCGCGCTTTGATAGAATCCTAAACTCTAAAGCAGTTTTTCCACTTCATGTCTGCAGTTGTACATGACATGTATTCAGTCAATTGAGCTTAATGATACTGTTCGTCCTTTTGCTAAGCCAACTAGCAATTAGAGATCCAAGAGTAAATGCATCGGCCCCCACAAGGCTCCAATTATCCATACAAATTGCATGGTCAGCATCACAATAGCCCTGCAGCTTAAATTCTCTGTTGCTCAGACCATAATAATCAGTACCTTCAGATGTGCTTTGCTGCTCTCCAGTGGCTTACTATGGGATATAGACATGCTTAAAAACCTACCAAATATGCAATGGAAGTAGATCAATGCTTCGAGAGCCCAAGCATTTTTCTATTGCTGTGGCCAATGGTTTGCAATCTGCCATGTTGAACATTTCTTAAATATCATTAGCATATGCTTCAAGTCAAAGAATATTCCTCTGTCATGCTGCCGAAACTTTCCGCAATGAAAATAATGAAGCAATCTCTTCCATGTCAAATTCTTTGCTATTGTTTACTAAACTTTCTGCAATAAGGAGATCATCTACATGGATCATGAATAATTAATATCTGACCTCAAATCCCCTTCACACCCCTTCTAAATCGATATGCTTTTCAGTGCTGATTATGTCAACGCAAGTACAGTTTTGTAATTTCCATTTTTGCAACAGATGCAAATGTTTCTTGAAAAATCAATGTCTTCTTTTTGCGCCTAACACATTGCCACTAATCTTGCCTTGTATTTACTAATCCTTCCATCTTCATCTTATAAACCAATTTATATTCTGATTTTGGTCATCCGAATCCTTAAATTCCATTCATTTTGTCAGGATACCTTATCGCACCTTGCCTTGACTTCAGTTTCCTTGGCTGCTTTTCAAAGACCCTTAAAAAAGAGGGAAATGGATGACTCTTCCTCATCAGATACTTCTTTGTCGTTCTTAGGTCCTGGGTTCTCTTCACTCCAAAAGCATCTAACCTCTGACATGGATCTTCTCATCCTCTTCTTTTCCTTCATTCTTAGGCCCTGGGTTCATTCCACTCATCGTACTCCATAAAAGCCTTTTAACTTCTGACACTAGCTCCATCAAATTCTTCCATGATAGAATTTCGCTTGTGCCAACATTGTAAATCAAGCCTCAGTCCTGAAATTGACCTTCTGAACTTAGATTCTTAGACAGACTAATTGGCTCTCACATAATCGGAATGATGTAAGGAAATGTTCAATGCAAGGGACTTTGAAGATCCAATTGGCATTATCAGAACTGCACTGGACATTGATGATTTGACAGAAGGGTAGGCCTGCAATGCAAGTGCATGGGTAAATGGCACTATATGTTGCCAATTGACAATGTGCATAAAGAATTTCTGGTCATAAATGCAGGTTTGGACCTGACATGACGTGCAATTTGGTCCTAACTTGGTCCCGAATTGCCAAAATGCAAAACTTTTTCAGGGTTTTCTCGCATGACTTTACCTCTAGCTCTGAACCAATTCTTGAAATCATTTTATTGTAAGACTATGTAGATGAAGTTAAGAAAGGGGTAAAGAGAGCAATAGGAAATGAGCATCAGTGGACACAATAAGAGAACATACACCCTCTTTTTCCATTCATTGATAGGGCAAATTAATACAAGACTAGCCACCCTAAAGGCTTCAGCACCTACATTAAGTTATGTAACTCCTCCTATATTAACTTCTATGTAACTATTGACTTAGGTGAATCTATATCAAACAGAAACTACATATCCATGCCGTGTTGGAGATATCTTTGAATATAACTTTTAAGCAAACGGTATCAGCAGTGCACCTGATTTATGTGAACGCCTTTGTTTGTCAGCTTCAGGATCAAGCCTCTCGATGGACATCTTGATGCTAGTTCTAGAGATGTTTGAGAACAGTTCCAGCTGCCGTGCAAATTCGACAAGCTGGTCATCAGTCATTACACGCTCCTCGACCATCCTTCCTGGTAACATTATGTTAGGGATATCTGTACCCATCTGCATCCTGTTTTACTCATTGCAGTTTAACACCAAAGAATAGAATAAACCTTGCAGATGGATGAAGCTTTTCCCCGATCAACAAAAAACACACTGAAATGACAGTTCTAGTCAGGTGCCAATATGCTAATCATCATTGCAAATTCGGATTTTCCAAAAACGCGGCTTTTCCTATGAGTATGTAAGTTTAAAAACTTATGACAATAAGATCAGAGAAGGCTAAAGACCCTAAATGGTGAGTATTCTAAATGTTCAAGAATGTTTTTTTATAAGCTGAGAGTATAGGACAAAATACATTGTTTGAAAATTTACCCTGAATAGGTTCACATGATTGTTAGCAGAGCTTAAAAGTAGCCATATAGAGATTTAAACTAACTTAAGTTTAAGGCTTAGTTCGGAATTCATCTGAAAGCAAAACTTCGAAGTGATAGGTCATAATTTAGACTGGATGTTGAAAATTAGTAAAATGAAAGAAAATACCAACAACTAGGTGGTCAGATTACTAGTGAAATTTAGAAGGTGTTTTTGGAAACCAGCGAATAGCAGATCACTATGTTACCTGTGATTCCATAAATGCATATTATACAAGTGCACAAATAGCAACAACTATGGGCCAGATTACTATTGGAATTTATTTCCATCTTCATGGCTTTTTGGAGGAACTAAGCCTCACAACTCTATTTTATTGCCATTCTTCAGCCACTTGGAGAATGTACACCCCATAAGTGATTAATGTCTCAATATTTAAGGTTATCGCACATGATTTCTGCAAATGGCTAACATGGTTGTAGCAGAAATAGTGGTTCAATTGTGAGATGTGAGAATTTGCTTCAACTTGCACGCTAGTCCTTATGAAAGTGGTTAAGGAGTCTCTAGATTCCAGTATAAGAGCTATGATTCCATCTTTATTTATATGCAAATCAACTCAATTATTGGAAAAAAAAAGCCCTCTTTGCCTGGTTCTTATCGATTCGATCACTAGACTTCAGAACCGAGATATGCTGGGCCATGAAAATTGAAAGAGCGAGTTGTAAGTTTCAAATGTTCAAGCTCCATTCCCTCTTGGTGGCAGCAACTGGATTCAAACTCTCATGCATTCCGCTTCAAGGTAGATGTGGCAATACTTACCATCCAGAGGAAATGAAATGAAATGAAATGTTTTGTTATTACGTCTACTGAGATCAGATGTTCAAAAGAAAGAGTTATACATCACACCAATCATCAGATGAACTTCCACAGTCAGAAGCATCATCGCCCAACTCAACCAAATCCCTCTCATATTCATCATCTAATATCATGTTTATACTAGAGATACATGTTCTTCTAACATTTAGGACATCTATAATGAAATTTCCAACAACAGACGGTAGCAGGTGGAACAGGTCTTCTAGATTCCTTTGTATCCCGTGCCTCGATCTCAAACTCCATAAGCTGGGCAGAGTAAGAGAGTATGGGGTTTCGTCTTCCACCTCATCCTTACGACAAACTCTATATGTTCTTCTATTCCTTGGGATATCTTCCATCTGCCCTCCTCGGTACCCAGGTGATGAGAACTGAGCCGTATGCGGGATATTTCCCTGCGCTTCACGGTGGAAGGGAGGGAGTTCATTCATGTCACGAACAGGATGCAAACTAAATAGAAAGTATTCATGAAGCCATTCGGAATACAAGACTACAATAAATACAAAAAATCTAGCAGCAATATGATATAATATATGCTTTGCTCCAGAATCTAGAACCCACCTGATTGCAGCTCCAAAAGCTCCAGCACTTTTTCTCTAATGACAGATCCGACCTGTTAAGGAAGCAATCTCAGCCCAAGACCGAAATCGGGAAACTAATGCAAAAGTCGTCCAGCACAAATTGCTGCCTGCACAATGCAAAGTCGGAACGAGAAAGCTGGATTCATTAATTTGTCATGAAATTTAGTTGGGCGACTCTTTCTTGCAGGCCTTAAATTTGAACATTGCAATGCCATTCAAGAGGCCTTTGGCCCTTCAAAGAACGGCGATCTTTTTTTCGACCATGCAAATGAACGGCAAGAGGAAAAAAATGCCATTCAACTTGAACGGCTTTGGCAAATGTCACCCTTCAATTGAATGGCAAGGGTTGGGAAGAGGCTAGGCAGTCGGGTTATATCCTGTAGCTGCATAATTAAGGAGATAAAAAAATTCTGAGAGCAATGCATCATTAAAATCAGGGCAACGACTTCATTAGATGTCAATGCAGATTTATACAAAGAATTAGATCAATTTTGATTCTGATTCTAATTCAAATTCTAATTGATTAGTCTGATTTAGATCAATTCTTTAGATTATGTTGCATTGGCGAGAATGTAGGGTTGGGATGAAGGTTAGGGTGAGGATGGACAAAAATAATCAAGCAAATTGTCTTGATAATTCATTTGCTTGTCGCTTCTGAGCTTGGCCATTTACTCCAAAAGTTTGGCAACAACGTTTCATCTAAACATTTATGGGATTGTACCATTGGGTTCTTATGCTACATCATGATTGATAGATAGGATGTGGCCAATTGGCCTAGTGACAAATTGGAGGCTAGAACATTACTGGAAGGCTTGCAATAGATTGTTTATGGCCTAAGCCGAGAATGGTTCATTCTGAGAGGAAAGTAAATGTCATGACAGTTATAAAAGTCAAGGCTATCTGTCTTGTGAGATATTCCAAAGCATATAAGCAAATTATAGCGGATAAAGAACCACGACTCTCAATAGATTAGAAATTGAGTAGGCGAGATATGGTTAGTCCTCTTGGAAGATAGAAAGTGTAAGATATGGGTTCAGGAGATATATAGAAGATGAGACCCATACTTTTTTGGGTTGCCCACTAGGGGAGCAAACCCTTGTTTATGTGGAGTTTGGCATATCACAGGTATATCTTTAGAATATCCCTAGGATATCTTTGGTGGCTTGCTACAAAACCATTCTTCCACAATGGTCAGCGGTCACTGCGTTGTGGGTGGGGATGCTTAGGCAGGCTACTTGGGAAGGCAGGGCCAGAAGCTCCAAGTAAACTCTACAAGTTTTTAGAAAATGCGTGCGAGATGATTAGGCTTAGCACTAGTAGATCCATTTGCCAAGATATGGGTTATACAACCCATTTTTATTAGCAATGCACTTTGTAAACTTCGACAACATTAGGAAGGATAGAGGTAACCACAAACACATCTTGTGGACATACATTTTGTTGCTTCCTTTCTGTGGCATGGCTTTATGGTGAACTGGAAACCCGATCATAGCACCTTTGGGCAAAATTTGACATTTGGCTTTTATCTTAAGTAAAGGCGATTACAATTAGATTCCACATGCTTGCATTATGCTTGAGTTACTAGATCTTGTGTTGTGTGTAGGAAGGTGAACAAATAGTTGGGTCCTTTATGATTGGTCGGATGTTAGGATTAGATGCATTTATAACTTACAGTAAGAATTTATATCCGAGAAGGATTCTTGAGAATACTTGCAAACCTATATAGCTGAGACGGTTGGTTAGAATACTGTGATGCTTTGAGCGGAGATCTTTGCAAGCCAAAGAATCTTACAATCTGACATTAGAAGCATTAGAGTAGTATGTCCCTACATTGGATTCATTTATTATACATATATATGCATATGTATTTCATGTCTACAAACTTGGAAATAGGAGTATATAGGAAATGGCAGGATGAATGCGGCTCTTAAACTACTTTTAAGCCACCTTTAAGCCTTGTTCTGAAGCGAGTTCTGTTTTGTTGCCCACATTTTCTCACTAATCCTTTTGTACACTTGGTGGTATCTTTGACTTGTGGTGGTGTGAACCTTGAAAATGCAAAATCTATCTCGTCACGAGGAGCAAGCCATATTATCACCTCTGTAGGTCTTAATTTTAGCATTCCAAGCGATTAGGTGGAAATTGCGTACGAAACATAATTAGAGGTATTTACAAAGCAAAAATTTGTCGAGTTGACCTAGCAAACTGCATTTCAAGTAATCTATCCACAAGGTGGTACACTCATTGATTTAGGTCTCTCGTTAGGATTGTGATATGCAATTCCTTATAGGTAGCAATGATCTTGAGCGGCAAAACTGAAATCGCGACATTTGCAAAGCACGGAATATTTTATGTGATCTTTGGAAAATATCCTAGGTAGTAACAAAGATCACAATATACGCTCACTTTTGAATTTCTTTGTGATGCATTATTCAACCAGGAAAGATTGAATGAATGGAGACTTTGAGATCTTATCCCGAACATGTTGGAAAAATGAGAATTCTATTGGACCTTAGTTCGGGGAAAAGGTCGGCAAATTCGGCAATTATCTAATTTTGATTTTCAAAGAATAAATTAAGTAACTTTATTTTCCATTTTTCTTCTTTAACATAACGAGATGCAGCGTATTATTGACAAATTAAATTTGGGAGATGGCAGCTCTTCCTTTGCTCTATTTCACGGCGCTTCTCGGCCCTGGCGATCCAAACATTTCATTCAAAAGAAGAGCATGCGAGCTCTAGTCTCCATTGATGGGTGGCTTGGGGGAAAGCTGGCACGCATTTGCATATCCTACGAAATGTCGAAATAATCCAGATGCAATGCTTCTTCAAAGTTCATCAGCGGATATGCTTAGCTTCTATAAAGAGCTTCTGTGGATTTGCTCATAAAGTATTTTAAAGTCTCGAGACTTGTATTTGGGTCCGGCATGTCCGCGATGCTTTAAGTGCAACAGTAAGGAAAAGCCGGTTTGATTTTACCTTCATGAGTAATAAGTTTTTTTATGTCTAATTTTGCTGCAATAAGATACTAGGAGATTCATTCCATTACTCGTAGTTGCGAGCTCTGTGGCTGAGCCATTTGACTGCGGCTTCACGGTAGCTTCGCAGGACAGTCTTATATCATATGGAGAGATGGTTGGCAGGGGAAAGAACATCTGGCTGACTATTCCCATTCTTTGTGATTGGAGATGAGTATTAATGGATATGCTCTCTCAACATTAAAGACGGTAAAGGCTATGCCCGGTTTGGATTTAGGGGAGGTGCTTATTGGGGATCGGAGTGCTTATTACATACATGTCATTCATTGTTTTATGGGAAATCAAATTATGTTGCCGTGGCATGCATTATGAAGATGGCAATGAACACCTAGGAAATATCCACGATAATTCTTTGTTGTTTTTATCCATGTGCAATACATGGTAGGGTGACACCTAAGCTTGTGGACCTGGGGAAGGAAAGTTGTGTCGCGAGAGGAAACCATTATGTCTTGGTGGAAACGATTGATGCTCGAGAAGGACCACATGACATTGTAATATTAGTTGCTTTCGAGCGGATGCCCAGCGGTACGTGACCTTAGAAGAAGCCTTATGGAGCCCAAGCATTTGAAGCATTTCTTGAGATGAAGGCGGAATGTGCTATTTATTGATGTTCTGCTAAAAGATGAAATCGCGTGCATTTTGTAATGTTACATCGAGAGGTGCCAAAAATGGTAGGCATTAGGGATGTAAATTTGAATTGAAGGCACAATAATCTTTTGCTTGGGATGACGGTAGTAGATATGGATGAACTTCGAGAAAGGTGGATACCTTATCAATATGATTAATGCACTATAATTGCTTTGAAAGTTTAGCTGGCTATGCTATTTAGAACAAAAGATGACACATCGATACAGCATCCTTTGGCGATATCAAACGCATAGGCTACAAGGGCTGATAAAAAGCTAAAGGTTGGCACCTGCGGTATCAACAAGTAATGGATTGACCTATCTATCTAGAAATGATATTGAGTATTGGCGGGGCAAATATGCGCACTAGAAGGAGGTGGAAAAACCCCGGTCTTGACACCTTTGGAACTTCAAAGAATTTGATTTATAAACTTGTGGCATATCCCCTTTCAATGATTGGAGTGTCTATCGTGCCCATGTGACAAGTGATTTAAATTTAAGAGCATTCTGAGTTTGAGCTTTATTTGACATTATTATCTTGTAAATTAGTGGTTCTCATAGTCAACTTGATGGAAGCCATATAAACGTTTGCTTCTACATTAATTCGGCGGCCATGGCCTTTTCAATGCTTGGGCTGACTTTCACTTGAGGAATAACCTTGTAAGATCAGTTGTTAGTATGAATTAGTTCTTCATTCTTGTTTGAGTCGGATCACGGTCTACGTGGAAATACCATTCTGCAATGATTTCTATGCGCCTTTGTCATGTATTTAATTTTAGATTCTTTCCTTTATGTGATAGCTGCCCCTAAGCTTGCTCCATTCAGTAGAGGCACCTTTTTACACTCATCACAAGTTCTCTTTTTGTTCACAGATGCGCATTCATGTGAAGAAGAACATGCCGTAATGAATGCGAATGGTCTCTTGGATTTATACACCTTGGATGCGATGATAATAGTAGCATCCGCGTTGCAATAGCAACTAAATGCTGACATCGTGAAAATAAACTTTAAGCTGAATTAGGGAAGGGGGATTTGGTGTCTAAATGCACCAACAAAGAGTAGTTTATCAAAAACATAATGGATTGAATGGTCACAATTTGCTACACCATAGAAGGATGCAGCCACTCATAGCTATCTGCCGGGATGTGCTTGGAGATGCTCTGAAGGTGGGCCTCCCGCGGCCGAGCATGATGCCATCTTTTATGGAGATCAAAGAAATAGTGGGGTTTATCGATTACTACGAATCTGGCTTACTATGTTTTATGTGGATCTATATCATCTGAGGTATGATAAGGTTGAACAACCTTTGTTGTCAAAAACTATTAGTCCATCGCTTGAATAACATTTTCTACTTCTGAAAAGTCAATGGTATCCTTCTCAAGTCTTGGAGCAGTCCACACCATGCAACACTCCGTTGACATGCCGAAATTGATGAACATAAAACAATCGAGAAAGCGGAAGTGTGACTACCAATTTGAAGAGGCAATCGAAGATCTCTCAGGACTATGGTCACGTTTTTACAGGGTAGTGGTCAGGCAAATAATGGCAAGAACCAGCAGTTTGGGATCCCACATTAAGTGTGCTTCTATAAAGATGTTAAGACTTGGGAATTTCACCTATTGATATTACGTAAATTTTGGTTTTCTTTTGAGATTGGTTTGTCCAAACATAGTATTTGGCCAATGTTAATATCGAGTTCTAAGAAAATAAGATACCCTTATTTGTCATCTTATGATTGAGCATTTGCATTTTTAAATGACCGCGAGAATTATGCAGATTGGACTCTGGCGGCAATGGAGAACTCGGCGATAAATTTGAATGGGAAATTGGAAAGTGGGCGTACGACTATTGGATATTGTAGATAGTATGGTGTCGTTTCAAGGTATTCTTAAAATGAAAATGAAGAGATTAGTTTGATCATTATATTGCGACTTTCATTTACTACTTTAAACTCCATATTCTCCTTATTTTTGCACGGAAAAATTTATGCATTACTTGAGTTATAAACATTCAAAATTGAAATTCATGAAGCTTAATGAGGCTATATGGGACCTGGCGTCAGGGATATTCTGGATCAATGAGTCCCACTTTCACTATGATGTAAAATCTAAAATGAAATAGTTAATGTATAAAAGGCTGTCACATAATTGTCATATACCCTTAGGATTTGAACTTTAGGCACATGAGGGCCCGCGAGAACTATATGTACTGCGTCGGTCCATCCTAGCGACCTTTATGCGTAATACCATAGCATTCATCTAAACCATCTCTGAGGGAAAGCATAACATAAAGTAGGGAGGCTACATTAGGATATAAAGTAGGAGGCTACATCAAGCGAGGGAAAAATACATTTTTAAATTGAAGCACGTCATAAGTGTTTGCTACATCGAAGCCGAGGAAAAAATACATTTTTGATTGAAGCATGATGTAAATTCATTTGCTTTCACAAGCAATTTCAAGCTCTTCTCAATCCATGGCCCGAAGCCGAGTGCGTGACTTCAACATAGAATACTAGATTTAATTACACTATAATTCTAATGTATAGTAGCTTCTCCCATGGATATGATTTACTCCTCCACCTTATTATAGACATAAGTCCTTTTGGCGTGTCCTTACCCATCACCGTCGGGTTTAGCATTTGATGGGAAGAAATTTAATTGTGCACTAAGTTTGGACATGGCATGTGGCTAGAGAAAAGACTTATAGTAAACTTATCATTTTATAGGGAATCTTGTGGCCAAGGAAGTCTTGGAGAAAGAGGATTATTAAAGTCTTGTAGGACTTTTTACGCTTGTGATCTTTGCTGGTGATGTGTAGTGTTAGAACAAGTAAATGAAGCTGAATATGCTTTCAGGAGCTAACTTTGTAAGAGCAATTGATACGTACAAAGGTAAGCTAAAAGCTAAAGGAAGTTAATGAGATTAGACTGTAACTGCATGATGAGAAATATTAAGAAGAAGAAGAAGAGTAGAAGAATGTTGAGAATTTCTTGTGTATGCATATTTATTGGTGCAGGGCTAGAACACATATCCAAATGTCTCAATTGGCTCTGTTCATTCCCAAGAGCTACTTTAATGTTGTAATGATTTTATTGGGTACACTAAGAATCTTTATCACGGTGGTCTATTTACTATAATAAAACTCTTGCAGTGACATGTCATATGTGTGAAAAACAAAAATGAAATCTGGAGACATTAAGATGCTTCTTGGATCTTATTTTTCTTGGCTTTGTTCGGATTCATGGTATATGCGGTGAATTGTCACCATGCTAAATGATTTGGAGCTTATCAAAAGGCTGTAGGCGGTGGAGGCATTGAGGTGGCGGCTTGGAAGTGCTCTTTATATCTTTGGGGAGATGTTCCGCCATAAAGATGTTGTGGTGGCATTGGAACCTTGATTCGCACAAATGGTGCTGTTTCATTATAGGAAAAACTACATTTTGGCTGGCGGAATGTTATGATAGTTTAAGCTGAAATGTTGAACATGATTGAGAAAATCATAAGTATTGACAATGCGTATTACAAGCGCATTATGTATACATGTGGTTTTAAGTTTAGTTTTGCTAGCGAGGATTTAATTGTTGTAGGGTTCGCGATTATATCTCTTTAAACAAATGCCTTATAAGGATGTCATTTTATGGTACGCTATAATTCGCGACTTATGAATTGACATAGGAAGCAGGAGGCGAGTCAAGTATTTGAGCAGTGTCTAATGAGAATATGCGTCTCTTGGACAGCCATAATTTACCTTACATATACAACAAGAGAAGTTAGGCTGAGGAGGCTATACTGACTCTTTGAAGAGATGCCAAAGCGGGATATTCTTTCTGGAATGTTATTATAACGGGTTACGCATACAACAAGGCAATACAAAAGAAGGCTCTGCTTCTTTTCAACAAGCCAGTGCTTGAGGAAGGTGAATCGGTGAGGTCATTTATTCTTGCCCTTGTATATGCGGGATTTAGCTTTTGTGCGAGGGCAAGAGTTGCATGCACTGTTGCATTCCAATTTAGAATTAAGATGTCTCGGCATGTAGGGTGTTGGTAGAGCTCACGTGACAGGTTTTATGGGATGCACTAATTTTTGTATATGCCCATTATGGGCATGGAATGGCATTGCAATATTTCCCATCGGATAGTAATAGGGCACGTGATTAATGAGATTACTTTAAATCATGTACTTTATGTATGTAAGCCGTCGGGAACGGATGAATGATGTCCTTATTTACTAACACAACTCAGCTCAACCCATTTATAATGGACATAGAGCATATTGTTGATCTTTTTAGGGAATGGTAGGGGGTGGTTAGATGAGAAGCCTTCCTCAAGCGCACGCCATTTCAACTTGTTCACACTATCATGGGCGGCTTTGCTTAGTTCATCTGCTGTCCATAGAGCGGCTATTACGCATGCGAGATCAATGCTTATTTCTGCCTTTTACTGCATTTCTTCATGGTTTGCTTTTCTCATTTAGTCTTTTCATACTAGCATTTTGATATAAAAAATACCATTGGAGTCCACATTATATCAATGCGTTTTTATTTTTATTTTTATTTTTACATGGTAAATGGACATCTTTCGGTGATCTAGAAGCTGTAATACCGGCGTACTTCTATCTATCGTTGGTCTTTTGCATTTTTGTACCATATATGAATGTTCCATCCAAAAAATTGACACAGTTAAAGCTATGGAAAACTATAGGTGATTTTATATTCTACATCTTTAAACTAATGATATATCCTTGCTCTATGAATTTGATTTGTTGGGCCTACGTGTTTGGACAATGTCCTTATTGCTTTATGATTTTTGTTTATTAAAATACATTTTTTGTAGAAGGCTAGCATAAGAGTAATCACCGATAATTTATAGGATATAGAGTAGTACAGAATTTGATAGGTTAGAGATTTTACTTTAATTGCAAAAGTAGGTATCTAACCTTAAGCAGAATGATAAGCGGAGTTCGCAGCAATGCCGTACAAATTCTAGCTCCTATTTCTATGTAGTTTGTATTTAGCATACAACTTGGGTTCCTACTGCGGACATACAATGACTTACATTCTAGAAAATACAACTTGGAGTTCTACAAGGACGCTGTGACTTACACTCCTAGAAAATCTGAGGCGGTGTATGAAGTTCGCGAGGAGTTAATATTTTTTCCTTTATCGGCTTACACATTTTAATATTATTGGCTTCGCAGAACTTACAAGAGTTATGCGGTTATTGAAGACTATTCATTATTCTAGTTTAACATATAGAAATTTAATTAGCAAGTGTATTGCATCATTCCCCTCTAACTATAAGCTAAGAGATTGTGCAGAGTGATTACACATCTTAAACTTAAACTACTTGGAATCAACAACACATCTAGGCTATAAGTTAATGACTCAAGCATTCTTACATCGCCATTTAGTACCATTCTTACACCATATCAATGAAATTTCCAAATTAGCACTCTTGGTCTTGGTCATCCAGCGGTCCAAACTTAAAAACATAGAAATTACCTTTGCCATACCCTTGCATCCCGATGCTCATATATGGCTCACGATCTCCTAAAGGTGTCATATCTAGGACTTGGGGTATTTGTTGATGCTTTAGAACATAAAAACAACAAATAAACTCTTCCTACAAAGTATGTAAAGGCTGCTGAGGCAAAAGAATAATAAAAATCTCATGGGGGAATCTCAAGTCAGTAGCACCATGCTAGAAATAGGCTAGTCCATGCAATTCATAAACAAGGAAAATAAAACAACACAAACAAAACCCCCTTTCAAACCATTAATAACCCCAAACACATCAAATGACCCAGCAAAAGAACCATGAAAAGCGAAGCGGCGGCAAGAAACATGAAAACACACTCACCGAGACCCACTTAGGGGCAACCCTCGATGCGCTTGACACCTTATTTTATTATTCGGCATATGAGTTTGTATTAGAGATGGGATTAGAGCATACGGCGTAGATTGTTAAATTTGGAACCATATATTTTCTAGGGACAAATAAATAAAAAAATAAAATAAATATTATGCCAAAGCTCTTGTTTTGGAATAGCATTTTGGGATCTAAATTCCCATGGAAAGGTATAAAAAACATACTAATAAAATTATTTCATTTCATTTTGGTCTCACAAAAGCATTCCAAATGGGTTGCGGTTCAAAATAGCATATTTGACATACATAGACATATTCACGTCGCGTAGGAAAGGCAAAGGAAAAGGACTTTGTTTAATTATTTATGTAAAATCTAAAACAAAAGTTGATCTTTTTTGATCTTGAGTTCTTTGTGAGATTGTTAAGTTCTACCAATACAAGATTGTTTTGTCTTGCTTTTCTAAAAGCACTTTGTAGAGCAAAGGAAAGTATAATTTCTATTTTTGGCACTTGATTTAAGAATGTCACACATTTATAAAGCAAGTAATTATAGTTGCCTAACATGAGCTTCACAATAATATTGGAACTTCTAGTCCCATCAACTATTATCTGAATGTCTGGCGGCTCAACAAACCTAAAAACCCAGGTGACATGGGGTCATAAAATGGAAGTAAATTCTCAGCCCGACCACATTTGAACATTGAAGCCATAATTCGGCATTTTGTACAATTATGCTCAAACTTCCCTTGCATTTTGAACAATATAATTTTCGGCGTGAGAATTCAGTTGACAAACAAAAATTCTCCTCAATGTACGGGACAAAAGAGCCCACTAAATATTTACATGCGGCCAAAACATGCGGTTTACCCCATACCTTAGATGTTGCCTCGATTGGTGATGAGAATGAATTTCCTCACGAACCCTTCTTTACATGCCCACTTTTCACTTGCTTCAACTCCTTCACTTGAACATCATGGCGCCAATTGCCATTGACTTTTAAGTTCTTGAAATAGGAAGCTTACTGCATAGGGAATATGCACACGCAACCAAACCCAGGTCAAAGAGGGAAAATGAAGAAGCATAAAAATCCCAATTCCTAAAAAACCAACTTTTTGCACAATTTCTGTTTTATTTTGCATTCAAAGTATTTTCTTGAGAGGATTGGCTATAGCAATGAGACCACATAGTTCACAAACATGGACCCGATAGGCATCACTAATCTCTCTTTAGAGAAAATGCGGCTATCATACAATCTCGTTCCATCTCCCCAAAGCGGAGGCCTCCATCTCTTGGAGAGCGACTGTCAGGGTTGATATATGAGAGCGGAGCGTGACCCTAGAGTGAATTTTATCATCTACCATGTGCTTCAAGCGTTAATAAATGTTGGACCAAAAAATGATGGCATTCAATGGGCGACTGTATGCCCATTATACATTCTTTCAAAGCCTCTCATTTGATAACCCGCGCATTTGTGCAAGCAACTACTTGATATTATCCACCTAAAGAAAGTCAGCGTAGCGGTTAGAACTTCAATGCGAAAGAGCCTAACAATGAAATGCATAGTCAAAGGGAACAAGCATGAACTACGGTGACGCCGGTAAATAGTGCGGCGCTCGCTAACTTTACCCATGTGGCGGCTACTTTACCCATGATACACTCAATGATTGTCCAATGGTCATCGAGATGGAGCCAACATGAGGAGTTCTACAATGGATGTCGAGGGTGTAATACCCTCCATTGTACATGGCATGTCCTTTTTGTGTATCACGTCTCATGCCAAACATTCCTTTACGCGTTAATGGAGCTACTAAGCTTATTCCCTATTTGAGGTCGTATAGAGAGCGAACTCTACGTCTTAACAAACTACAATCCATACGGCATTTGTAGTTATAGGGCAACAAAAACAAAGAAAATAACATTTTATGAGATAAGTAAATGAATGATGTAACAAGCAGAGATTATTTTCATATGATCAATCATGCACTTGTCAACCTTGTCAATTTACTGTGATCGAACGCATCACATTTGTCTATTTACAAAAATAAGACAAATCCTTTAATAAATAAACAATGATCAGAATTTAGCTAAGAATAGCAAGGGCACTTACCAAAAGTATTTGAGGTTGCGCTGCAGCACTAATAAGAGTCTACTAGAATAAACTCCACTTTCTGGTGATTCTAAGCAGCCAATGACTAAGAAGACCAATCAAAATTTGAAGATGCACAATACGAAGCATCATATGAGCTATTTTGCAAAACAAACATCTCAATATACTGACAATACACGAGAACTTTTCCATTACGGCATGGATGCCCACACAAATAATATGCACTTGCGTGCCATTTGAGGCTACACTTTAGCTATGCAGAAGTTGATTATAAATTAAAAAGCCATTTTCCTTGGAGGAGAAAACATTACCAAATACATATAAAAGCTCTTGCGGAATATAAAAGAAAATGGCTATTGTCATTACATAGCACATCTTCATGTCTATTTAATTGCATGCACATATATTCAATACTTACGATAGACAAAATTGCTTTACTCTTTTCATGATGCATTAGCAGTCTATTCTAAATCACGGGATAGGCTAAACCTTTACTGATGACAATGGCACGAGGGCTTTGGAGCGGCTCCTTGTTCCTTCTCTCTTCTTATTTCAACAGCAGACCTCTGAATCGAAACACATTTTAAGTGCAATTTAATAAAACATAATGATAATTGTCATCATTCTACCTTGAACCTAATAAGTTCTGAATGGTATTTGTAAAACCAATCATCAGAGGAGTCATGTTTGAGTAATGGCTCTGAATAATAACACTATAAAGATGTGTACAGTTATCCACGAGAACTTGTGTATTATCGTACCAACCAATTGAAATGATCCATCCCACTATAAAAGCATCCACTTGATGTTCTACTCAGCACTTATCTCTGATGAAAGCATGGGATTTCAAGAAAAACCTAAATTTGTATCCGTTCTAAGTTCTTTTAGCATAGAAAGGATGTGATAAAAAGCACACTTACTTGATCATTTGCATCTATGGGAGGCATTGATAAAGCGTTTTACTGTAACAAGCAGATGCATACAACCGATTATGCTTGATATGTTCCCTTCGACAATGTAGTCGAGCGTCGCTGAAGCTCACGTGATGCGAGGAAGGGAGGAATCCGGGATGAGTCCGGAGAAGGGAGAATTGATTTTCAAGGACTTTCTAATTTTCACGGCGTCAGATCCGGGGAATTAAAGAGATCTAATGGTTGAGATCAAAATTTGGCGTGGCCGCGACGCGTGGCATAGCTAGGAATCACGGGAAATGCGAGGCGGGGTTAGAGGCAACCACGCTTTAATAAATAAATTATTTTCTACTATTCATGTATTTCCCCACCCCAATTGGAACAAAATACCCTTCTATGATGATTTCTATTTTGATTTCTATTTTGATGTCTATGATGACGTGATGAAGTTATGGCAAGCAGTTCTAGTTCTTCCAGCATCTTCTGTAGAATGTGAACGTGGATTCCAAAGGCAAAACTTGATAAAGGATGATGATCGAGAAATTTCGGGTGTTTTAGTTTGGATGGCGAGATTGGTTTCAAGGGCTGCTTGGACGGCTGGTTAGGGTCAGTCACGGGATATATATGCTTACGTTTTAAACGGGTCACATGATCCTATAAAATTAAGGGTTCCACGTTTCAAAGAAAGAATGGATCTGAAAATTCGGCTCTGATTTGTGATCAGTAGAGGATTCTTTGTCAAGTGCTATAAAATCATCCACTTCTCGTCATCTCTAAAATTCATGTTGATGGCAATGTTTCCAATTGATTCAGGAGCCCGGTGAACGGATTGCTATCAATAGCGGTCCAAATTTAACATGTGACCTCTTCTATTTCTATCATTGACAGCATGCGAACCTTGTTGATGGCATCATGTGACCGGACTCTTGGCAGGCTTGTCTAACCCCTCTTACAATATTTCTTGGCTTCCTAAGCTGTCCACGAGCAAGCCACCTCAGCTCAAACGAATTCTAGCCATTAGATCTAAGATTTTCTCCATGTACAGTGGCGGAAATTAGAAAAAATATAAAGAAAATTATACAGCCATAGAATTTCTTAGCACCACTTCGCGAGTTCTTGATTGATTCAACCGCAGCTCAGAATCACCGACCTTAAAATGCACCTCTGCTTTTTGGAAATTCCCTTCTCTAATAACAACAAGCAGTTGTTTGTAGGACGTTTTACCTAAAGTAAAGTCAATTTGAAACGGCAATAACAACTTTCGATTCCAATCCATTCTATACCACATTCAACGGGAACGATGCTTGAGGTTTTAAAGTGTAGCAACTAGATGTTTTCTCTACATCAATAATTATATACTGGCCATGGCTACATCGTTTGAACCATTCTCCACATCTAATCAGGCAGCAGCAACAGGTGCTACAACTGGTTGAGCTCGTCCAAGCTATGGAGTATTATATGTGATCTCGCAGTAGCCAACAATGCTAACAATGGTTTGTATATGACATGCAATTTACAGAAACTCGATTGTTGATAATTTTTATCTGATTGTTACTTTTCAAAGACCAACAGTAGAATTTTTTCTTTTTAGATTATGGACGTCCCATATACTCATGCGTCAAAATCAAGAAATCTATTTTATCTTCCAGGAGATAGCAACCCTACTCAAAACTTTGATGTAGGTCTGAAAGTATTAAACAGTCATAGATTGTAGCTTTAAAACATGGCTTCACTTCAATCCAACTTGCCAAGTGCACCATATGGACCTGTTTCTATACCAAAAATGTGGCCAGTTATGTCCTCTCAATGGATGCAAAGCGCTGTGCCTCCAGCTTCTTTTCCTCCAGCCACAATGCAAGGTATGCTACTAATTGATTATTAAGACATGGGAATTTTGCAATGTTTGGTTTGTCGTTCTTGTATATAAAGTTCTTGTATATAAAGTTCTTGTCGTTTTTATATGTACAAGAACTTTATCGCGAGCAAACATTTCTCTTACCGGCACACTTATAATTTTGAAAATTGTGTGAAGCTTGAATTCTCCTCTCAAATGAAGGGATTCCTTTTTTGAACTGGACCTCTGGGCGCTTAGCATTGCTAGACAATGCAACCAACTCTCTATTCCCATCAATAATGGTGGCAGCCTTTTAAGTTGCTGAAAATTGCTATTTTCTGTCTGTCACCTCTATCTACTTCAAAATAAACAAGACTACATCTTTAAGGTAATATAACACATCCTTTAAGCAATTACTCAATTATAGGGAAGACGTTGAAAATCAATACAAACTGCATAATAAAGATTTAGGAAGGCATTCAGTCTTCCTTGTAGCTACATGTAGTTAAATAAATGTATTCATAGAAAAGATCAAAGACATGGTTCCATGGACTGCAAGATGGATGCAGAACTTTTAAGAATTCACCTCAACATCATCAGTACTCAATTCCACTTAATACTTCTATTTTATGATCTTTAAATATAGAATACAATCCCATTAAAAACTTCTACTTGTGGCATTGCTTGAAACTGTTAATTGGAGTCACAGTAAATGCAGTTTTTGATACAGCCTTTCATGCTGGAGTACGTCAATGTACTCCCACTATCAAGATTCAGAATAAGCTGCAATCTATTTGTTCATTTATCTTACACATGTCCCTGAAACTATCTACTCCGTCTATGCTGGTATGACGATGGAGTCTCTGGATTGTCCGGCTCCTGCACCATTTCGAATTCGAAATTCCTGTCGTTCAGCCTGTTGATCTCTCTGAAATCCTCAAGCTCTCCTGCAAAATGGCTAAGAATCCACTTTGCGTAAATGCGTTAAAGTGAGGGTGCTTATCATCCTGGCTGATTCATCATCCTCCTAGTTGCCTCACGGAGATCTGGTTTTGTATTAGCAAGTAGCAGGTTGGAATTTTGTTGGGTCACGCAATGCTTGGCCGTTTAATCATGGTGGCCTCTTAGGTTCCCTTTTAATTGTTAAGAAATTAGCACATAGATCCCATCCCAGGATGAAACATTTTCAATTTGAGAGCAGCATTTTCTCAGCGATGGTTTTATGCACGTCACGTTTGATTGCCATTTTGTTTTGCGGCCCGAGCCTCCCGATGGTCACCCGCCGTTGCCGCCAATGCGGAATGGAAAAACTATTTTGATTGGGAATACAAAGCTCTTTGGTTCATCAAATTTCACGTAGTGATCTACTCAAGCTGCGGGAGTGCGTATGGGCGTCTCGACAGCGATAGAAATCTCGGCAACGAGAGAATCGGCGGAAGTGGCGAAATCATAGAGTAGGAAGGCGGTTCTCTTATTGCTTCTGGCCCTCGTCTTGATTTTGCTTTTCCTCCGCGGCGCGTCTCTTCCAGAATATCCAAAAGCGAATCTTATCATAATGAAATTACATATAGAAGGATATAGTAAAGTAAGTACTTTTTCGTCGGTCAACATTGTTTATTGTTCTTTCTTTGCTAGGGATCGAGGCATTTGCTCATCAATTTGCCCAACTTCAATATAGAATACATTATAAGCTACAAGATATATTGAATAGTGAAATTTTTAGATTTTTTTTTTATTTTTTTTTTTTTTTTGAAGGGCGACAAGCTTTATTCACCAACTAAAGAAACTAGAGCAGCATAAAATACAAAACGGGATTATAACCCCAATGGGATAGGTGTGGGCACGACACTCCCTATACAAAAGAATGAATCACACAGAGAGTAAGTATCTTTGCGTCGGTACTTTCTTCTCTTGATCAAGAGAACAATTGTAAGCCATAACAATTTTATTTTCGCCCAGCGAAGAACAATCTCATCTATGATATCTACTTAAAGATAAACAACCTCCCAGCCTATAAACTTCGAGATTGACGTGAAAAGGCCGTACGTGAAGTTGGCTGGTTTGTGGTTTGGGGCCGAAACATCAGGATAGATAGCAAGCAAATTTTGATTTTACTGGCTTTCTGTATCTCAACTCGACAGCGTAGGCACCGTGTCTTTCATCACGGTATATAAGCTCTTCAAGCTGTGAAGAATAAAATACAATAGAAGCCCCAGACATTGCTTAAAGTAGCAAACTGGAACACATCTGAGAACACACTTTTTCTTTGTGGTAGCTTGAGAATTTTGTGACTAATTTAGCTGATACTATTTACGCATCTAATACGTTTGGAGGATATGAATTGTGATTAATAGCCAGCCATATTAAATTTTAGTCTCATTTATTAGGTGAGCCCAGACTTCGTAGTTTAGTGATCCATATCATTGTAGTTTCTTATATGCACATTGTGCCCTTTGTGTAATTTTGTAGCTTTTCTTGGTGGTAGAAGCGTGAGGTAATGCACTTAAGAGCTCTTGGATAACCACGGTATTTTCGACCATATTGATTGTATCTTATTTCTGGTAGGGATGTCCTCAATGTCTGTACAGGTAGATTCCATGGATAATTTTTCTAATGGACAAGCTTTTAGCACATATTCTTGGTTTTTAGCACATCCAGGGCTACGAAATTCGCATTTTGGAGGCTCTTTCTCCTCTGAACGCTCGATGTATTCCTTGGCTTCAAATCCATTTGGTTAGCAGTGGGTGGTTGCTTCGCTGTTAATTGAATTTTAACATCCTTCAAACCAAGTGCATATTGTCTGTATGCAACATATTGCTGGTAATTTATGATGGCTGCAACAAAGATGTATAATGGTCAGTTAGAATGATGAATGGCATTCTTTTTAACTATTATGTATGAGGTGCGAACAACGAAGATGATCAATCTTACAATGGCACCATCGCATACGTATTAGTCATGGATAAAAATGAAATTTTGTTCATCTGCCCTTCCATAGTTTGTTTTTGGCCAAGGCTTCGAAATGGCAAAAGCAAAAGGTATCCCTGAGGACTCAGGCACTGCAGGATGGTGAGCACAGCAGTATGAATCATGTGCATGATGCTGGTTTATACTCTATGAAGGTGTGTTATATCCAGCTTTCAGTAATGTAGGTAAGAAGGCAAGGCATCTTGTACGTTTTCTTTGCTAACGACAAGCAAGATATTACTATCTTTGTAATTTGAAACAGAATGTAGGATGATGGATGTCTGTTGTGCCTGAATTGTCTAAACTTATGCTTACATGCATGTCATGAATGAATATGTCGAGTGTCTGATAAAGACATGAGTAATTCTTTGGTTTTCTTTTGCAGCATTTACGAGAAAGCAACAAGGCATATTTAGGTTTGTTTGATATAAATGTTATCATCAGCGTCTCTATGAGCATGGGAGGATATAAAAGCTTCACTCTTATTGCATATAGTCATGTGGGTTTAGTCAACTAAGTCAATACAAGTTGTCACTACATTTCTATGGATGTACTTTGTGGATTATAACCATGATCCTCTTGGATGAGAGGTTGTCTATGCATAAATTCAAATGACAATAGCTTTCTAATGTTACTTTGATTAGGCTTATACTATGCCTCATACGTATTGAGGTCACATGTAGAGCATAAATTCAAATAATAGTAACAACTCTAATCCAAGTTTGTGCATATAATTTTGCCTTAGTTTTACCTACGTTAGTTTTTCTTGTAAAGTGGGCATGGGCATTTTAGGCGTACAAAAAGAAGGTGCAACTTTTTTGCCTAAATCTTTATCTTGTTCTCATTCCACAACAATAATGCTAAACATTCGTTAGCATTAAATTCATTCAACTTCACTCAACTGTTCCATTCCTTCAAACAAGAAGAAGCTTATCTGAACATATATAATGCAGTCCCCATTTCTGTTTGATGGCATTATTTTTTCCCCAGCAAAAAAACTAGTAGTGACACGTGGAGGTCTTAATAAAGCATCTATATATAATACTAAAACCAAAATAAGATGATAGTTTGTGCGCGATCTTGACCATCAATCTTTTTGTGTTTTACAACTTCCATTTTGGGTTGTTTAATAGTTAGTTATTATTTTCCTTTTTCGGATAGGTCAATGCATACGAGAAACCAGATTTTGCCTCAACAGAAGCTCATTTATGTTGGAGAAGGGTTGAGGCATGCCATTCTTCAGGGCCACTTTTGTTTACTATTGATACACGGCGGCATTTCCAGCATGTTTATTTGAAGAAGGATTAGGGAACATATCATTTTTCAAATGCATTTTCTTGGCTGATTGGCCACCCTTATACATTATGCCGAGGCTCTTCCAAGGTTGCAAATTCCGGCTTTGCTTTGGAAGCTTCTTTCTTGTCGATCCATACATGCATTTGGGAATAGTTTGGCAAAGAAGATAATGATCTAGGCAAAAAAAAAAAGTTGTACAGTGTATCACTGACATGTAGAACTACATTCTTGGACTAGATTGGCTATGACGGATGGAGGGGAGCAATGGTAGTTGCTTTAAGCAGAAGCCTGTCCACATTAGCTTATTTTGGTTCCAGCCGCACTATTGCTTGCTATTTTCATTCTATTCAATGGGAAACTTTTGGCATCAATAGACTCGGGACTCATGTAAGAAGGATGGAGTCCTCCATTATGAAATGAAAGAAGAAAGATACAATAAGAGCTTCTCAACTAGATATAACATGGGTCAAGGATCAAATCGCGACTCACTAAGCTAGGAGATCCTCGAAACTGACGGCCAGTGGCCAACATTAAAGAAGGCATTAATCGGAACCGGCGAACAATAATATTTGATCTTCAAAGGTATGTGTTTTTTTTGTAGATGCATTTGAAATCAGTTTTTATCTTACGTAAGCGGTTCATTAGGATTCAAGAAGTAATGCTAACGATAGCGAGGTTAAACATTTTGAATTGGGAAATAGAAAAGGCATTTTTCTCTGCATTGCGGATATCATGGCATATCACATTATGATGATGAGGTAGAAAACTATATTAGATTGCCTTGTCGAGAGTTGCTTGTAGGCGGCATCCACGGTAATTATGGGAGCCATGGGCGGTGAGATGTATTTGAGTTCTGGCTCATGCTTCAAATTTGAAAAAGAAGTGCCACGAGAGATGCTTGGAAGTGGATGTGGGATGCTCAGGTTGGCCATTGCCGTCATATATCTTAAAGCTGAGGCACTATCATTGCTTAGAAAGGCAGAGCTTGTTCTTGCTTTAAATCCTTCCAATGTGGCCGGATCAGTGCACTTATTTGCCCATTCAATAGTAAATTAGTTAGTTGTGGCTGTGCCTCCATCTGTCGGTCATGTGCAAATAGTGAATAAAATCCGAGTCTACTGCATTTGCTAGAAGCAGAAGTAAAATTACTGACTGGATGAATGCCTTGATCCATCATACGTAATTCTTCATCCCTTGCAATGGATAAAAGAAGATCTAAGAAATGAGTCGACCCTTTGTTTTGGGTGTGCCTTGAGGAAGCCCGAGTTGTATAATTGGGCCCATCGGTCACACCTATTCAAGATCTTAGTGGAGCTTTGTCCTTTTATACGAGGTTGAGTATGGAGCCCAGTGGTATCCTAAGCTGCACGGAATGACTTGGGCGAGGTCTTGAAAGCCTTCTTGGTCACGAGCACTAGAGGTGAAGTCCAGTCTCATATCAAATTCTCTTTGCGGAGGCGGAGTTCTTGCCTCTTGGGAGAGAGGCGTGGCCCTTGATGCGTAGCATTGTCTATTTTGAGAAGTTGAATTGATATGGGCCGATGCTGCGTCTCCTAACTAAGCTTATATCATGGCGATAGGACGCTGACACCTCAAGGCTTCTTTGGAGAAAAGCTCAATGGTTGGCTAGATGGAATGTGCAAAACACGGAGTGCATACATGTGCAAGCAGGCCCAGTCATAGCTTGAGAGCAATATCTTAGCAGCACTTCCTCGGCCAAGATTTGGGATGCGATTACCCTTGAACAGGTCAAGATAGCACATTACCCGGTATACATAAAGCCCACATTGGAGCAGAGGCCCACAATGCTACACAGGTACCCACTGCCTATGAAAGCCTTGAGACTCATTACCTCCATTCGCCGCGGGGGCCTTTTTCATCTTGGTGGGGCAGGCGGATGGATTGGTGAGCCACACCGCAAGCTGTAAATCTTTGCCAAATGGAATCGTGAGGATGAATCTCATATCCTTCAAAATTTTGCCCGGCATATGATCGCCTCGGTGCGCTATGTTTGCAGGTTAATTGAGCTGGCCAAGCTGCTACATATGACATTGAGCACGGCTTACGTACATGTCTTCAGGATCATACCTTCGAGGAGGTTCTGAGACATCACGAGGATCAGCTATGTCCTCGCGCACACACTTGACATGTATATATACATTTATTTCATGATGATGTATACTTGTATAGTTTGATAGAATTCTTATTCTTTGCCGATTTTTTCCCTCGAAAACCATACGAGTGAGGTTTTCTAACGGGGCCGATAATAAGTTTGATGCGCTCATACGGATCCCATAGGCCAATTGGTCTCATTGGTGATAAAAATCATTCTTTCTTTTTTTCTTTTCGTTTCATCAATATTTTCCTGCAAAAAGGCGTCAGAAATTGTGCCGCGAAGATTAGATCGGAAACACTTAAAAAGCCTCAAAAAGAGCAGGAAATCTCCAGCATAAAGGCTACCCAATTTTATCTTCTCATTTTGCAGCATGGTAAATTGCAGATCCTCTGTAAAAAATTTGGATCTTGTTTGAATGATTCTTTGCTTTGGAACTTCTTTTTGGAGTCTCTTTATTAATAAGAAATAAGGAGGTAAATCTTTTGCACAGATTGATTTCTGATTTTCCCTTTCCTAACATTACATAGTACAGGTTGAAGCCATTTTGTTGGATGCACTCATAAGCATTAAAGCAAAACCAATTCTACAGTGAGTGATGCTACCTTAGATCCTATTCTTTAACATTCTTTCCACTACTAGACATATGATGATGTGCATGTAGCTACTTTAATATACTTAGGCAATTGGCAAATGAAAACCAGGTGTCATAGGTGCAATGGCTAACTGGGCCTTAATATGGGAAAGGTGACCTTACCAATGGGATACTTCAAACATATGCAACATGGTGGAGTTAAGCGGACAAAGCGTATATTTCAAAGTATTCTAAAAGCATATGGCGGCATACATACTTGATAGAGCGGATAAGGTTATTCATAGCGGATAATTGTCGCGATCTCCAATCTGATGACGTGGTTGGAAGTACTCTTGTAGATATGTATCCAAAATTTGGATTCTTGAATGAAGTGTGTAGTATTTTTGATGGAATATCAAACAAGAATGTAGTGCCATGGGAACAATGATTCGGGATATATGTTGAGACGATGAGTCTAGCTTGCCATGGGAGATAACTTTTAGATATCTCTTGAAAAGTAGTATCCCTACCCAATCTTTGAATCTATCATTGTAGATCTATATGTTAAATGTGGTGGCTAGAAAGAAGAACATACCATATTCAATAGCCTGGACAATCAAGATGCACATTTATGGTGCACATTGATTTTGTGGACATGCCTAGCTTGGGGAGGTTGAAGGTATTGTGCATTATTTTGAAAAAATGCAAGGCTGTGGCATTAAACTAGACAAGGTTGCATTCAGTGCTCTTTTGGCCACCTTTCTTTATGCAGGTTTGGTCAATGAAATCCTTTTGTACTTTAAAAACATGGTAAATGATTATGATTATATAAAGCCTGATGTACACCATTTACTTGTCTAATACATCTTCTTGGCCACACAGGACCTTGATCCTAATGAGGCGAGAGGAATTTGCTCCGTCTTCCCAACTTGATGTTTCTTCATGGATATGGCAGCTTCTTTAAGCAGCTACGAATTTTTCATTTCATTGCAATTTTGATGTTAATGCTCTCCCATATGCCTTGATGCTGAATATCTATCCAAAGGGGATAACTACAATTCCATGTTAAAAAACAAATGTCAACTATCGAAGGCTTTTAATAAGCTATTGCCTTGGGCGTGGGATCCTGACACTTTTAAGTTGTGCGTATTAGGTTTTGTCGATCGACTGCCCACGATTATCGGCCGCGAAATGTTGATCCTTTGTCCTGAAATGTTATTCCTACTATGAAATATGGCCCATTGAGGAATAGAATCAATCGAATCAAATGGATGCCAATGATGCAGTCCATACTTCAAGACATGAAAGTCGTACTGATGATTCAGCTTCACACCACAAATTTTTTTTTTGGTTACATTTGCAAATTTAGAAGTTCTTTTTAAATTATCATTAATGTCATAAGGACATTTGGGCAGACGACAATGTTGCAAAATATATGAGAGACCTTTACATAGTCTTAATAATAAATTCGAGCACTCTACAGATGATGTTTTCTCTTTCAGGTTCCTAGCAATGATGACTCTCAAATTAAGTACTCTCACCTTTTTACTATCAACAATCAAGGGTGCATGACCAAAAAAGTTATTTGGCATTATTGTCATCAAATTGTCAAATTATTCTGTACGTTTCCACTTGTTGGGGATCCATATCTTCCAATCGAATAAAGTGGTTCCAATTGAGATGATTGAAAATAAAGCATGATTTCATGAAAATAACGCAATTTTGAGAATTTTAAGCACACCTAATTTGCTCAAGCACAAATACTTTCACAGTTCTGAGCCCAAACGCCCAGGTAATTAACATACACATATACATACAAATTATGTGTTATACTTATCTGATGTACATGATACTTGTAGAAGGCCAATAATGGCCCTACATTCTACCAATAATTCACATCAATAATTTTACTTCACTATAAAAACTGACTTTCGAATGTCGGGGGTGAGGTCATTCATCTTCCATGGCTTCTCGATTACTTGCCTCGTCGAGGCTTATCAGATCTTTTCAAGTGCTACTTGAGCTTCTAGCGATCTGAATGAATCATAAGAAATGGTGTTAATCTTGATCCATGGCCAATCCTGGTGATGGTCACGCTAGTGCTTACCGGGAAGCTCACTCGTGTTGTGGTCCACATTTCTTGGCTTCTGTCCGGAGGAGATCTATGGTGAATAGCATCCGCGAGCTTTGGTGTTGATGATGAGTGAATCACTGGGGATATAATAATGACATGAGTACCTATGAGCCCACATGTAAGGATGTATATGATATTGATATATAGGCACTTCTATAAAATGTAGAATGCCAATATAAGCTTAATCCATACGAAAGATGTAGTATACTTGTATATACAGAGTCTTATACCATAGCCTTGATAATGGTAAAGATCTACCAATAATTCATCTCAAATAATTCTACTTCACTATAAAAGCATAGCCGGGGCTAAAGTTCATTCATCTCCATGGACTTTTACTTCATCCGATTCACCACATCCGAAGCGTCAAATTGCTTTCGATGAGCCACTCGATCTTGGCCGGTTACACCAAACCGGGGTCTTCTTCTTGATCCCTACTGCTGAGAAAAGCTTTTGAAGCTGAGATTAGGTTGCCTGAGCAATTAGGTATTTATGATCCATACGATTTGGCTTCTGGCGCCAACTATGAGATATCGAGGGGATCACTACTCACGGTGGTGATGATGAATGAATCACTGTTCAACATTGTATAGTGTAAGAGCTCTTGTGTTAAGATGAAAATGCAAGGCAGCATCACCTATATAGATGCCAAGTTTGTTTAATTGATGCCATGATATAATAGTTATGTAGAAGAAAAGTTGTATTTAGCTGAGTGGATGGATGAAATGCATATCTTACCTTTAATAGCCTCAAGTGTCCCTTCATCTTGACAGCTTCTTTGGCTAATAGTTCTTGGAGGTACAGAGTCCTACACTTGCTTAAGGGATCATTACTTGTGATAGCTTGTTCTTGACCAGCCAACCATAGTCAACGGTTTTGAGATGTTGGTAAGCGCGGTGGGTCATTTTGGATTTAGCCTCCACTTCTTCTCGGCAATCTTTACATGCTGGCTATAGGTGGATTCCTTTCCTCTGCCCGGCTCCCCACCAAGACACAAGCACTTCCTCGTAATGTGGAAGAGTGGGATCTGTAGCCAGGCTCCTCATACGCATAGCCTAGCCATGTCGGACAAGCATCTCGGGTCTAATAGCGATAACATACCTTTCTTTACATCACGGTATGGGTCAAAAGCATGCAGGGTTTCTAAACTATCAGCACAAGGTCCTACACTTAAAGTGAAGTGCATCGTACTCATCAACCAACATGCTTTACGGCTCAACGGGCACATCTTGCCTTGTGATAGGCGAGAAGTCCTTGATTTCTACAATAGTTGTGGGGCATACTTAGGACAACGCATTAGATCGACCCGATTAGTCAACAACTTCACTCATGTAAGCATTGAACCACGAGTTCTCACCTCCCTAAATATGGGCCGGTCGCATCATATATTTTTACGTAGATGATCTTAATGCTCCCATGTCTTTTAAGCTACCGCATACGGCATCCGCAGGTCTTTGGCGAGCCAGAGGCATCATGGAGGCAAAATCATTCGTCCACTTTCCACATTCTAATACCTTTGTAAGAGCAACCATTCACCGATGACACAGCCTCATCTTATGTAATACATTAAAGGCCATCCATCTCTCATCTGAGAACTTGAAGCGAGGGGTTCCCAAATGACCAATCAATCGATCTTTTTATAAGGATGTACCCTTTCACAAAAGACTTCCAATCCGAACCTGGGGTGACTAGGTATGGTGTTGGTGGTTTGGTCTTTGCATTCAGAAAAAAGTTGCATAAACTCGAATAGTGGTACTTGTCCCGATCTGCGTAGCGAGAGTCGATGGTCTGAATAGAGCATCAATATCATGGTGTGTGTGACCCACCATCATGAACCCAGAAACGTATTTGCTCAAAACACCAGTGAAACAAGATAGGAAAGGTAAGAGAAAAGATATCTATTTTCATTAGCGTACAATTGTCTAATTGCAAGTAGAGCCTCTGGGTAAGCTTTTTATCTTAGGTGGTCTTTACAGTGGGAACCCTAGCGATGCACCGTATTTGTTGACCTTTTTTGGTCTTCAAAGCATTAGTGTTTAATATTGCTTAGCACCCATTAGCATTAGGAAGGATGACTCCCTCAAATTCTGATTGTCCAAAGAGGCATCCTCCATAGTTTTTCAATGTATGGTCCAATGACCCAATATGAAAATTAGAGTCATCTTTCCAAAGGTCCAAGTGAGAAATGCCCCAAGGCACCCATATGCCATGGCCATGCATGGAGTGCACCAGTCAAACTTACTTTCAGCACTCTCCCCTCCCACCTTTACGGCTTGACTAACTTCTCAAGTCTAGGCAACATTGTCTTATTACGGTCCATTTTGTAGAGTGTATGATTGTGAGTGCATGCTGCACGGAGAGCGGTGTGAAAAGAGCTCTCATGACTAATAAAACCCCTTAAGATATGCGGCTTGATCATGTAGGCCTTTACATCCCATCTATAGTTCTCTTCTCTCTCTTGGATCTCTTGTCTTGGCTAATTTCTCTTTTATTACAATCACGGCTATTACATTTAAGAAGGCAATCCTTTTGACTATTCCAACCTCTTTGTGGTGCTCCTTCCATACATTCAAAACGTGATGGAGATATGTGCTTCCAGTCATCTCCATTCGCCTTAGTCAACCTCATGAAGAATATGCTTTTTCGTCAAGGCCAGTGAGTAAACTACATTCTCCTTACTTATACTGTGGATTTACTTTGGATCTATAGGGCATGACCTCTGCATTCTCATCTATATGCGTAGTTAATATGGCATCCCCGGCGAGGAATTGTGGGATCTGGTTTTCTTGAGTCAGTGTTACCGTAACCCCATTATCCTATGCCCCCATAAACAATTTTACGCCATTTGTAGAATGTGGGGGAGGTGGTATACCATAAAGGCACGTATACCATGCTTTCAAGCATACTTGTTTATTTGTTTATCATCAGTTTACGCACGACCATTCTCTGAGCAAAGGTCTGGCATGTTATAAGTGAAGGTGGATTACGTATAGCACGCTTTCATATTCCAATAGAGCGTCCTAATGCCTGATCTCACCGCGTTGTAAAATTGCACAACATCTTCTAATCGCATTAAATTGTGACTTGAAATCAGAATCCAGCAGGCGGTGATTTTCCTTGCTTTGCTTTGCTTGGCGAACTGAGTTTTAGATGTTCGATTGATCATTCTATATGAGTCTTCTTTTAGCAGAACTCCCTTGAATTTTAGGAGCGTGTGGCTCACTTCCAGCAAGTCCTCTCTCAACTTTGCCTTAATGAGCTTGGAGAGCGGGGAACATTATCCCAACATCACAAAGTCATTGTGCCATCTCACTAGAATGCCCTACGGTTGGGGTGCCTCGGCACAACTGGCATCTCGCAAGGCGTTCTTTGGCGTGGATGCAACCTCTCGCCGTTGTCACCGGGCTCTTCTCCCAACTGTAGCCGACATTTGCATGATTTAGGATCACGTGAAAATTATTACACGATGCATATGGTTTTACCACAACACTTTCGTGCAACAACGAACAAGTCTTCTCCATGAGTTCCTCTGCTGAAATACCTTCATGCCAGAGGCATGCCTCGGGCTGCATCTTTGTCTTCAATGCACAACCAATTTGTCACGTTTATTAGGTGGTGTGATGTTATCTTAGGTTTGGGTGCGAGGATGTCATTCTTTGGGCCAAGAATAAATGACCCCTTTGACTCTTCAAAGTGTATTGAGGATAGAACCTTGGCCGGATCTCCATTGAAAATACTTTCTAGCGACCACGACCTTGAATCCCTGAGAGCTGAGGCAAATTATGATGAGTAGTAAAGTTGTGCACTTTTGCCCTCGGCAACTTTAATGCCATTGTATGACATGCACTTTAAGCTCCATCCCAACAACAATAACGCCCAGAAAGTAGTGTTATATAAATCGCGGCGGCGATCGATGGACAAATCTTAAAGTGCGGAACAACATCGGGGGCATCAAGATGAGAGTACATATTGCAGCAAAATATGCTGGGAAATTCGCCCATGGCGATTTTGGTGAGTGAAAGCGTTGTGACCAATGGTGAGCCTTTTGAATTCTTTGTTCATGATAAAGCATCCTTGAATCATGATGTAATATCCCACGAGTAAAAGCAGAACCTTATCTAAACATGCAGAAGCGGGGATCTAAACATATGCATATGATGATGATGATTGGATAAGCGGAAATTGGCCTGACAAGATGCATACGCCCGATTTAGTGAGATGAAACTATGTGACCAATGGCCGAGGAGCCTTTGAATTGCTGTTTGGGGATAAAACACATCAATGAATCATGCTAATGTCCCTTAAGTAAAGGAAATCAAATGAATGCCCCTTAACAAAATGATGTGGCAATTGGAAATTAACATAGCGAGTTTGCATCGGACTAGCAAACTACTCAATGTGTGCTTCAGGTCCAATCCCGAGAACTCCTGATTCAATAGCATCTACATACATCCCCGAACTTATGCATCTACACATGCATCTGAACATGCATCTAAATATGCATCTAAAGCTAGCATCTTAACATACAGCTGTAGTAGCAAGCGAAAATTAGATGAAACAGAAATACACAAAAAATAGGAAGTGAGATGAACGCCAAATTGAGCAAAAACACGCCAAATGCAGGGTGGCACACTCCCTATACGGCCCACAAAACAACAAAAGCGGCGCCCACAATACGACCTTGAAGCCCACAAAATTGGAATGAAGCCTGCGAGATTAGTTTCTCACTTGGAGTTACGAATGCAAATTCAAAATGCTTGTAATTTGAATTGAAAATGTATAATTTGAATTGAAATCGATTCATCGTCCTCAGCATGGTAATTATGGATACGACATGGCATTATCTTGGCGTTAATTGGTGACGCAAGAACTTTGCATCATAGCGGAACGTGGTTTTCAGCATCCATCCTTCGCCCTCCTATCGTCAAAGTCGGACGTAAATGCGTCGTCATTTATGCGGATGTCGGTCATTAATGCGGAAATATTAGCGGCGGGTGTTGTCAATCCCATTCACTGTTACCCACAATGTTCACGGTCGGTCATTAATGCGCGTCGGTCATTAATACCGTCATAAATACCAGTAGGTATTCCAATGCGATCATTGTTAATACCGTCGATCATTAATACCCGTCATTAATACCGCCCGGTCATTAATCGCCCGTCTCATTAATACACGAAATCATAAATTCAATTCCTATATATATTCACTTTCTACAGAATTCTCGCGAATCTTTCCGACGCCTCTCGGCCAAGGCTTGGCGCTGCGTCGAGTCAGCGCCATCATGCCTCGCCCGACTAGCCCTCCAGCGAAGGTATTTTCCGGCGCTTTCTTTTAGCGGTCTTTGAGTGAGCACTTCATTACATGGATTTAAGATTCGTACGCTTCGACCTTGATCGCGGCCGCGATAAGCCGAAGCTTAGCCTCCAACAAATATAGCAAAGGCCTTGTTGAGGATGTGACGCGTCTCCTTCTTAATTTGAGTTTAGAGTAGGAAGCATGCGTGCTTGTAGAAAGCAGCCTTGGCTTTTGTTTAGTTCTAAATGGTTAGGTTGCCAGAAGCCCTATTAGTACTTTATAGTTTATGGTTCTTGAACAAATGTGGCCAGCGCTTCCCTTCCTAGAAAAACTTAAGTCAATGGCTGCTTGATTTGAATTTTTTTGCTCGATAGTCTCAAGTACCCTAGCGGAAGTGCTTGGAGATATCATGACATGATTTCTATCTCGGGTTGTCTATGCCTCCGAAGATTTTTGTTGTCGTTTTCTGCTGACTCTGGGTTATGCAGGTAGCTAGCAGTAGAGCCCACGTGCTCAATAACTCCTGGCCCTACGGTAGGTGGTGCATAGAAATTCTTATGGGCTATACCCATGAGACAAAAGGTGATCGAGAAAGGATTTATGCCTATTTATAAGGAATGGCAGGGTACGGAATCTTAGAGCAAATGGGTATGCGTCATAGCCATGTGGGAGGGGCCAACAACGTCGGGGCGCCCTTATCTGCAGTGGAAGACACCGCGATGGTTGGCATTTGAGTACATTTCTGGCTGGCAAGCTATGACCAGTGCTTGATGCTTGCAAACCAAGACGAACAAACTGCCGGTGGTAAGGGAGCACCAACTAAGCGCATAAAAGGGCTTTTGTTTGGACCCTCCCTTCCTATAATTCATTAAGCGGTATGGGGTATTAAAGGAAAGCGAGGGATATCGCATTAGGCCGATGCATCACGAGAAATAAGCAGCCTCGGAGCAAAAAACCTCCCTCCCCGCATTGCTCTCAGGCCACAAAGAGGCAACAAGATACCACGAGGATGGATACCAACTAGTTGCGGCGGCGGCAAAGAGGCTGATGATCCATTAGCTACAAATAGGCCCAGTCCATAGCTCCCTAAGTCCCTGTTGAGCTCGAAGACCCCCGTACACTGGTAACCCCATTTGCATACTGGGTTGTGATCCCGCGGCCCAAGATGATTATTTTTATTGATCCTCCATCCAGAAAATCAAACCATTTAAAATAAATTGCCATCCATTCAATGTAGGGCCATCATTCCACAACTCCTTAGGTCATCGGCCCAGGCCACGATGCAACATCATGCACGCTCTTACGTGGCCAGGCAACCCTGGATTCCGATGCTTTAAAAATTTAATCGAAGAAGAAACTGTGACGGTAAGCTGGAGCAATTTAAAAAGTTTTATCCTATGGGTGTAAAAGCTGGTTTTATAATGGTCGGCATTTTTATTGTGAATCTGCCGGCTAATATGACACCTGAGATTTCGGCTCCAATGACCATGTGCACCGTTGGTCAAGAGCTTCAAAACATGTCCAAGCTGAAGTTCTAACACTGCCGGACTTGGTGCCTTTGATCCTATCACCCACGTGAAGTAGTTTCATTCTTTGCTTTCTTATGCGTGTAATTGAAGGTGACGCAATATTTCATCTGATGAAACGAGTAACTTAGTCAAAGCGAGGAGGATGCAGTTGGAAAAAATTTTATATTATATCTGGAAACCACGGCATCTTTCGCTGCTTGTGTGAGTTTCTCCTTTCAATGGTAGGAGATGGCTCCAGCGTCTAGAGTTTGCTAAAGCCTATGCGAGGAGAGTCGAGATCTGAATAAAATCTCACGGGGATAAAGAATATATCGGCTCTCTGTCTGAGTGTAGCGAAATAATAGGCGTCTGTTTCTGAAGGCCTCTTGTCGAAACTCAACGGTTGAGGAATCAACACAAAGCTTTTGGCTGCCACCCTGAGAGGCCCAAGCGGAGCAGTGGTAACCCAGTACGTGGAAGGTATTTTTTGCTACACTTTGCTTTATTTGGCTCTTATTGCTTAGGGAAGATGGCGGCGCGATCCTAACCACTTGCCGCTTTTCGAGTTTTGTTGATGTTGCGACCACTACTTTTGAAGGTCAAAGAATTAAAAGATGAGAAGCAATTTATTTTTATGCGGGGATAAAGCAGTGAAGCTACTTGATTGTTGCTCATTGCAAGTGGGGCGTAAAATTTGAAGGGCGACCATGGAGAATTACGAATAAGCCCGGCAAAAGAATTCTTTAATACAAGACCTTTCTTAGGTATCTCGGAGTGGGATGAATACTGATGAAGTTTCCTTATTGATGGGCCGAAATTTTGGAAGGCAAAACCTTCTTGAAAGGTTAAGGCTACTCTGAGAGCGGTCCATTTTGCATTAGGACGGTGAGCCCTAGATATCGAGCATCTCATGCTTAGCGAAGTGCTATCCTATGCAAGCGATTAATCTTTGGACAAAGAATATGCGGCTTTTCGAAGAGTTGGTGTCTCATTTTCAGTTGGCCAGGGATAGGCTTTTGAGCATCTCGGGAATCACGGATTTTGAATACATAAAGGCAAATTACAATAAAAGCGTCGGTGTCTTCCTAGTGCCTTTTTGGAGAATGATCAGGATCTATAATGGAGTGCGAGGAAGGAAGCGGCGCTCGAGACCAAAAGAAACTTCGATTACATCATGTAACTTCGGCGGGCATTCCCGAATCACGGCCGCACAAGAAAATGCAGCGATGGTCTTTATTGACATACAGCGCCTTTAGTCACGATTTGGGAAGTAAAAAAATGCTCGAGGATTTATTTTAGGGATTACTGAGGCATCACAGCGGCCAAAATTATATCATCTTGTAATTTTTTATGAGGTGGTACGCCAACCCAGGCTACTTTGTCTGACCGGCTCGTCAAGGTGGGTCTCATGTGTCAATTGGAGCTTATGAAGAGCAAGGATGGATCAACAAAAAATGTGAAAAGAGTTTCAATATTATGTCACACATATGTTTGTCCATGAAGTGGGGCTGAGTAATACCAATTGTTCCAAAGTTGGAACTCATTTAACAGTCCTGGCTGCTTAGAAGAGCACCAGCTTCCCAAATATGAAATAACGGGCAATGAGGAAGTGGGCCTTAAAACCAAGCGAGTATTTACAATACTTCAGCAAACCAAAGTATACACAGGCGGTATTGAAGAGACTTTGTGCTTAAATCCTGAGCAAAAACCTCTTACGTCTATCGGATAGGCGAGAGAACTAGTGCGATGTAGGCGAATTAGGTGTTTGATTTCTTTTACCCAGCGGGGAGCGACCTCAAGAGTACTTAATGATGCAAGGCAAACTGGCAGTAGTAGCCTTTGAATTCGGCGACCGGAATGCGTCGGTTTTTGAATACTTTTCTTTGAGACCCTAGAAAATGCTTACCCTTAGCGTGGAAGAAAAAGTTAGGGAAAGAAACAAAACCCGGATGTATTGTCTAACCCGAGAGAAGCGGTTTGAATATCACTCAGCATCACGGATATTAGCAAAATGGTTGAACTATTGGATAAGCTAGACCCGAGAAGGTTTGAAGGCGAGAGGCTTCAAGAGACCCGAGAGATCGATAGAGGGGGCACAGCGAAAACTCATGATACCTTTGGATCCTCAATTCAAAAGCTCGAGGCACTAAACCCGAATGCAGATAATGTCATGCCCTTGTTATACGGCAAACGGTTTGAATATATGGGTCCCTCTGAATCTAAAAGCGTGGGCTAGAAAGCGAACGGCTCCACAAAAGATTTAAAGCAATGATTCACGGGGAAGATGCCGCCCAGGGGGTGGGCGACATGCGCCAGAAACGCGGTTTGATGAATCTTATGAGCGACACTTTACAGCGATTGGTACATTTGCAATGAGCGATGATATACAGGATACATGAGGCTATCTGAAATGGACTTCTCGGACTATTGCAAAAGGCATTTGAACATGTGAATGGAGAATGGTGGGAATTGCCCCATACTGGAATTACAAGAACCACCGATAATACTTAGACGTCACGTATTTTTCACTATTGTTCATAAATGTGAAGCTTTGTTTCAAGACTTTTTTTATGAAATATAATGGTTCAAGTTCTTGTAATTTTATGTGAATTCCTCTTTGAGAGAATATTAATTTATGAATCTGCGAGTGCAATAGCAATAAAGAAATGGCGTAATTTTCCTTGAGCTTATTAAGCGGTAGGTTTTGTCAAATGTTCTGGTGCCAGGCGAGGTTCACTTAGATTTTTAGGCTATGCGACATTTTAAAGATGCATACCGCTGATCTTTAGGACCATAGTGATAATAATAAGCCTGATCTAATGCTTTGTCACTTAGAATGCTAATTATAGAAATAATGCTACGATCTGCGCTCAATTGAATTGTCCGTAGATATTGCGTTATGTAGTATTAGTTCATTTTAGGTGCACAAGGACCTTAAATCCCTGTCTACGCACTGTCTGCGACCTATTTCGTGCTCGAACGAGAAAACATATTTTCTCTAATTAATGAATTCATGCTTAATATAACAATCCCACAGATTGTTAGCTTATGATGCTTGTTATAGGAGACACTTGGTTTGGCTTTATCTTTTAAGATGCAGAGGGCTTCAAGATTGTTAGGTTGGAAATGACTTCGGACAAGTAAAGAGCCTTCATTTAATTTTAAAGAATCTAATAAATTTAAATATAATATTCTGCATGGGATGATAGTATCTAGGAGGAAACTTGAGGCCATTTCATTGTAACCTCTATGAGACAGAGACAACACTTTTTCAGATGCTATGCTACACAATTGTTACACATTTTGTCACAAATGTGTCTAGATATGTATATCCTAGGTCTTCATGGAATTCTAAGGAATCTACATAATTGTTAATAGAATAGATTTGATGATAGCATCTAGATATTTTCTCAAAACAATTTGCACTTCCAATCTAGGGCCTATACAAAGTTGTGCCATGAATAAAAGTAATCTCTAGTTCAGCAGATTTATATAGGAATATCAATGATTGTGAACAAAGGCCAAATAGTTATTTTTCTCTCTTATACTTATTTTTCCTCTTGAATTCTAGGCAAGGACTATGTGGGCCAATTATGTGCCTTGCCATGTGCTATTACATACAAATCTATGGTTTCATGTAGTTTTAGCCTTGAGGCTAGCATTAGAAATGCAAGATTTATAATCCAACTCATTCTAGTACATCATGTTCATGATGGGTTTTAGATTGTTCATGATTTATTTGAGAATGCAGAAATATTGGACATGGTAGATATGCTTGGAGAAGAAAATTTATTGTTTACGATATGCATGAGATGAGAGTTTATTTGTCGAGGCGAATATCACATGAGGAAAACCACGACAATTTGAATAGCAGATTTCTAGAGGAATATTAATTATATACTAGGAGCTCCGTGAAATTTTATGGGCATTTTATGATACTCCTAGTGTTTTAAAGCGTGTGGTAATTTAATACCGCAGAACAAAACACTTCTATTCCATTATTCACAATAAGAGTAAACTGTTTAAGCAATTATATTCATTAAGATACAGTCTATATGCAACACAAAACAATTCAAGAAGATAATGTTTGCCCTTACACAATCAACTTGAAGACACTTTTAATACAATTCCAACATTTCTATGCCCGACGAAAAGCCCAGCAATAATAACAATATAATAGAACAGAATAGAATAACAAAAGGGGGCTAAGACCAAGATATTAATCTTAGAGGAATACATGGCTTAATTGCAAGATGATCCCTGATTCAAGGATGGATATCGTCCCTATAAAACCCAGCAGTGGATGGAACCCAGCAATAGATGGGTTCTCTGCTGCGTGCTTTTCAAGGAAGCAAAAATTCTATGAGACCATCTCTCGTTCTTTAGATGACCATCTTCCACTGCCTAAGAAGATCAGGATCGACATACTAGTGCTATTGATAGCTGGATTGTGTATGATGTGGTGAGCGAGTCTAGCGATTGTGATATGGAGGAGGCTAACACTGCAAAAATGGATAATGGATTTGATACCTTCGTTTTTTTTATCAAAGGAAGGCTCATGTGATGCCTTGAATTTACCTCAATTTGGGTTTCCTTTTCCTGAGGAGGAAGATTTCTTTGAATTAGGCTGGTTTTTTAACTTAGCTGGAAATATAGAAGAAAATACTAGAGTTGGGCATTGTTTGAACTGACCAACACTCTGATGGAAGAGGATCCTGAGTTTGGTGTTCTACCATACCTATTTGGGTTTGATAACACATTCATTTGCAGAGCACGCCCTTTGTTTTGTTCACGAGGGGTGATGGGTGGTTGGCAGCTACTTCCAGAAATGCGATGGATAGAAAGCTTCTTGTGGACATTTCTCTCGATGCGTCCGGATATCTGGCGATGGCTCTCGACTCTATTGTTGCTTCATCTCTACATTTGGCTTCCTTCGGTGTGTTGAACACCCTAAAGTTTTCCCGTTTACGCAAATGCGGCCCCTTTCTTTTTACGCGGAGCTATGGCTAATGAAGAGCAAATTGCTGTTAGAGATGGCAAAATGGTGTTGAGAGCGATAGCGATGTCTATTACGGCACCACAAAGATCCCAAAACTTCTTTGCCTTCGGCTCCAGGCGTGGAATTACTTTAATTTCCAGTAAATGCAGTACATGCAATCTTTTTTAGTTTTTTATTCATTATTCCGTTTTAGATTTGTTGCGATTTCTAGATTGATGGGAAGAAGGTCTTAAAGATTTTTATTTTTGTATTTTCTTGTGTTAAAAATCTTTATGTTTTCGAATTGATGGATTGCTAGGAAGGTTGAAGGCATTGGCACGAGCTTTTGTTTGAATAGTAAATTGAGGAAGTTGTGATGGTCTTATATATTTTGAATTGAATATATGAATTTGAGATAGTAAATTGAAAGTTTGGTTTTATATTTATTGCGAATATTGTGGGCTTTTCTGGAGAACTAATACATTCAAGGATGGGAATGAGGTCGCGATCCATTCGTTTTGGATCGTATTGAATCACTAGTTTTGTCGAGGATTACTTGGTGGTTAACAAAGAAGCTTGGTCAGGATGGAAAGGAGACTCACTTTACTATGTAGTAATGGAGTGATAGAGAACATGACGCATTATTTGTTTGACATTGCTTTCTGAGAATACTATGCCTACATATGCGGGACAAGGGTGAAAACCAGGAATGCATATTGTTTTCTCACGATGGGCGTACTTACAATTTAAGCGGCCGAGGCCATTCTATTATTTTGTTGGAAGATACACTGCGGATACTCTTATAGAGATGATGTGGAATTTCTTTGGTTCAATCCTTATGGAAGGTGAACATGATGCTTAGAAATTTGGCGTAGGAGTTTAAAAGGTGGCTAAGAAGTGCGCAAATCAAGCATGAAGGTATGAAGTTGGTGTATACAAAGGTGGTAAAGTGTTGCTCTGATTCACTTGTGACTTGGAAGGTGTGAGAGATAAAAGGGGCAAGAGGATAAGGAGATATTTACGGAAGGTGAAGCACGAAGACATAGATAGAAGAGCTGAGGAGCTGAAGTCCATATCCAAGTACGAACAACACCACTCTATCCATAGATTTAATAAGGGCTGCTCCACTTTCGGTACGCATGTCAGGAGCTGTCTTGTTTACCGCATTCTTATTGTCTTTGTGGCTCTGCAGGATAAATGTGAGAACAAGGCTTATGGTAAATGGGAGCTCATCATGGTTGAACCATCAATTGATGCCCATCACGGAACCATCTGAGAAGTCGCATAAGTCAGATGGAAACTCTTTTTATTCTACCAATTCCAATGTTTTTGGTGATCGCGATTAAGAATTGGAGACAATTTTTCGCGATGGAAACGCACCTAAAGGTAATAAAGAGGATCTTTGAATTACAGTTTTGTTTTATGCAAAAGAAAAATTTGGCGGATTTGAAGAAATTCCTCAAAATTAATCATCAATAGTACCTTCTTGGGGTGAGTGTTGTGGAAGGTATACTGCTATCAAAAGTTTAAAATCAAGCTGTAGGATATGGGTTATACGAAATGATCAAGGAGTTTTAGTATTTCTCCACACGGATCTATGCCATCGAGTTCCATTAGAGCAAAGAAAGCGTGCTAAGAGCAAAGAACCGCCCCAGACAGATCTTTGCAGCATTAAGTGAAATACTTGATAACACTAGATGTCTTGTCGATGACAAAATAATTGTAATTCCATTCTTTTCAAGTATACCAATGAGAGAGGATGGAGGAAATCTTAGTTGCTTACCACGTAGTTTGCGGCTAGGGCGTTAACGAGGGGAAAGGAGAGCTTGTCGATCTAGTGCTGGTAAGTTTTAGGTGCTCAGGGTGATTTTCTTCTTGAAAGAAATTGCAGTTGATTAGAAGCAGCTTCAAAGCGGTCTTTTGGATTCATCTGTTAAGCCACTAATGCTGGCATTTTTATTCTCAATCTTTAGAAAGAATGATGATTTGTTATACAAATCACACCCCAAAGAATTATTAGGTCTATAAGGTAGATGGGAATTGAGCCGAGAATTCATAAAAAGAAAGCAAAATTAGTATTTAATTAAAATTAGGACAAAATCTTGAATTTTGGGACTCGAGACTGAAAATGGGACTCACACACCATAAAAAAAAATTACGAGATTGATTGCTTGAATAGAATTACGGATCACACACAAGAATTGGGTTACTTGTTTTTTTTCCTCATAAATTTTACAAACCACTAGTTGAGAAAGTTTCAAGCTTCTCAATATTATCTACCCTCATACAATGATATAGCATGGAGGGTTGCTCGCTGGCTTTGTCCATCTCCTTTTGGGATCTTGTGTGTGTTGTCGCTGCGGTGTGAGAACTTGGATATGAGCCATACCCCACACTCCTGGTCCACTCCTTTGAGGATCGGCATAATTTGCCCTCCGCTTCTTCTCCCAGCGATTGATTGTATTGCTCCTTCAAGTTGCCCTTCTTGTGTCTCCCAATGGGCTCCCAATATTGAATTTGGAATCGGGGCGCAACTCCTCTCCATCGAGCATAGTGGTGGTTACATCCCGGGAGTGCCACCCTAACCATATTGGGCAGTCCTCATCCGCTCGGGCCTTACTAGCACAAAGTATCTTCCTTGATGTCCTCAAAGGGATCCCTTTCGGGGAAGATCAAACCACTTGACTTTGAGGCCTTACTTCCCACAAACCACTTGCAACCCTTGGTAGGACCCAAGTAGACATTCTTAGGCGTGCTTGCTCCTTGAGAACCCTCCCATCTTGACTATACGGCAAGAACTTGAGTCTCTTAGCTTCCTCCCACATGGTTGTTAGGTTCTAAGCATGTCACAACCTTCTCCCGATTACTTGATTAGGGAGTCATTTGATTTTTCTTAAGAGTGGAGTGTGCTTTCCATTTGAACAGCATCATCCCGGTCGTTATGTAATCGCGCCAGTGCCCTTCACTAGTTGGCTAGAGTCTTTGTGAGTCTTGAAGGGAGGTAGTGGTTTGTTTGCCCTTTAGGAATGAGAACACCCAGCAGCACCCCTTTGCTACAACTTCGATTCCTTATGCAGGGCATCCACGGCTTGTCACACAGTCTCCACTTATATTGCATGATTGGTATTCCATCCTAACCCAAAACTTGGGCGGAAGTGGCTTTGTGTATCACATCCAAAGCTGGTCCTTACCATCCTAGCAGTATCCCTCTACAAATGATTTCCAATCGCAGCCTCATCCATCAAAGAAGCCATTGGGTTGGGGTCAATCGACTCTCAAACACATCCATTAGTTGAGGGAGACTAGTCACGTTTCATCTCTTGAGCTTGGTGGAGAAAGTTCAAAAGAAGAATCCATCTATATATCATCATGCATTGTACTAGCCATCATAGATCCACTTTCACAGCTTTGAATACTCCCGCTGGCACATCCAAGTATGGCATTGCCCCAAACATCCATCTATTCTTGTTTTCTTTCCAACTTGATTTGTCCAATTGAACACATAGCTCCTCGAGGCGTGGTTTTCTCAAGTAAGGGAAATCATCCAAGTCCTCCTTGATTCACTAAGACACCTTGGATGTAAGCTTTTTATACGCCTTTGGTAACAGCGGTTGATAATCCATCAAAGCCTCAAAATAGGTGATGAAGGGAATACCTCCTCCCTTCTCGATCCTTTCTCTAGTGTTCTCAGCTTACTTGAAAATAGAGCTCATGGAAGTTTGGATCATCCCTCCATAGATCAAGCATAAAATGACCATATGAACGGTTCCGCGACCATGTGTTAAGACACCCGCCCGGACTTTTCATGCGAAGAAGCATTTTGACAAGCGCTTGGGTAAGGATCTAGCTTTTGGCAAGAAAGTCTTGTGTTGGTCCATCTTATCATGAATTATACACAAAAATTTGTCCATTTGCATCGAGGAAAATGTTCTCCACTGCCAATACAATTTGTCTACATGATATTTGGTCCTTTGGTGATCACGCAAATTGCTCCTAGTACCATTCTTTCTTTCTCTAATGCCGGTTGATACAAGTGTATCCTTGAGTTGAATGCAAGTGTTGCACTTTGAGAATGGCATGTTCTGCGGGACACTCCGCGTCACGAAGTGGAGTGCTGCTCTGCTGCTGAAAATGTGATTGAGAAAGAGGCCTACCTCCGGTAGTTTCTAGGATGGAGTTGACCTCTTTAAGGCACTCCTTTTATAGTGTTGGCAACACCATTTGCACCACTCTTTTATGTGCTTTCGTTCACCTTCGACTTGTAGGGCATGGAATTGAGACATGTATCTCCTGCAAAGCTCTGGCTGCAATGGCCTTAGCAGAGGTATTATTTGCTCTAGGTTTCAAAGTGAGTGCATTACCATGTTAGAACAAGCAGGTAGCCTTTTCTAACTGCTCCAGTGTCTGTAGAATGAGAAGACTTGCTCACCCCAAAAGAATCCATCTCAATGCTCTCATACATACCCTCATGCCCCTCAATTGATATAGTAGCCTTCTTGTGTTTTCATGCGTGAGTAGATTCTTACACACCAAGGTAGATAGAAATTAATCCTATCTTTTTGGAAGGCTGTCAATGTATTGGGACCTTATACGCGAGGGTCATCCACCATCACTTTGCTTTGTGCAATCTAGGTTGCAACTTACTCTTTTGTCCCTAATTGCCTCTAGGTTTTCTTTGGTTGGGGCCATACTGCATCCTTTCTAAATGGTATTTGTCACTTCTAGGCCTCTTGGGCACCCTTGGCTACCTTTATGAAAAACATAGCACGTCTCTTCCTTGTGATCAAAGGATGATCATCGACCACCAAATCTTCACATGGCCTTGAGTGGGTCTTGTGGTATGTAGTTGAAGTGGGGCATTCAGAACTATCACCATTCTTGTGTGTAATATATCTAATTGGCCATCTCAAGCGACTTTTGGCACTCCGGCAACCCGGAGCACACAATGCAATCACTAGAAGCTTCCACAGGACATGATTGTATCCAGCCGATAAGAAGCTTCTAGTACCAACTCAAGATGATCATCTCGGCCTTTCATCATTCACACTATCAAAAGGATCAAGCTAGGTTATTATGCCCTCTGCAAATCTGTAGTCGTTGCAAGAGATTACGTAACAAGCAACCATCTTCCTCCCGTGGAACCTAGGGCAATGGCACATCTTTGAACTTCCTTGGCTCCACTTTGCTCATCTCATACTCCCTTTGAATTAAAGAGCACACATTAAAACCATATACAACCATATATGAATGACCTTTATAGCCATACTAACCATTAGAAACCATACAACCATTAAAAACCATTGAAAACCTTATAACCATTAAAAACATTCAAACATTTAAAACCTTATAACCATTAAAAACATTAAAACATTTAACACTAACATTTTAACATTAAAACATTTAACATTAACCATTAAAAAGCATTAAAAACATTACACCATTAAAACATAGGCTTCCCAGAAATCATGATTGTCTTTGACGTGGCCCTTAGTCGGCCGACATCGACGACCACGTCGGCTGATCCAGTCCTTGGATGGCATGCCACACCGCGTGACTCTAGGGTATGTAAATGCTACCACTTTTCGAGGATCCCGAGGGTCGCGGCCGAGGAAATAAGCGCACCCTCTTCCTCTTCTCCATGACCTATTCCTTCCATTCCTCTTTGTCTTCCTGTTTCCGACTCGTGACGCTGTTCCTGTTCGCCTTAGCGCTCGATGCTGCTATTGCATTTTCGATTACAATCTTATGGCTATGGCGTGGTCGGCGGATGTGGCAGCATCAGCAGTTTTAACCCAATTTGAGTCGGCCAGTACTTCCTAAGAAGAAGTGAGAAACCTTTGCATGAAGTTTTGATATTCTTATACTACTTGTTTATTGTTTTGAATTCCTTTACTCTTTGTCTTTGCTCCTATTATTTTTAAGAGCCTCTTTGTACCGATACATTTTTCGGCCCGAAACAAATCCTTACTCTCGCTTTGCAAGCGCACGTAGCAAAATGGAATGAACTCTATGACTTCCTCTTCATCAACAAATCTACCGGGTATTTTTTTTTTTCTTAATATTTTTCTCATTTTGTACAACATTTGCAAAGCCTTCCACTTGCTTTCCTTTTGATTTGCTTCATTTGTGCTTTCTTGTGTTTGAATTCTTACATTTACTTGAATACCTTGAAACGAGGAATCAGTGTTCTTAGATGCTAATAGTAGTGGCAAGCACCCAACTTAGGAATCTGAGGAGATAGGAAGAAAAGTATTATATGATGAAAGAGGCATCTATGATTCATAAAGAAACAGTATGCATAGAGTACTTCTGAAACTTAAAATAGGAATTGCCATGCAGTTTGAAGAATTTCACTCCTGACATATCCTCCCTTCTGCGGGGAGAGGTCACGAGAAAAGACGGCTTTCTCGTGGCGGAGTGGAATCCCTCGGCTGCCAACAAACCCAGTCTGAGGCCTTATTCTGCGACTCATGGCTGAAACGAGAGGAATATACACTACGGATTGTTGGGCGGTTGGGGATTCCGACTGCGCCGGTCGAGAATAAGCATGCATTCTTGCATTCTCGACTTCATGAGGTTGAGAATGTCATTCTAACCAATGCCTCTAACACGTAGAGCAACGCAGCTAATCTCACACACGGTCAAAACAGGTGCATTCTCTGAGGTGCACAAGCGAGTCTTAACCACTCTCCTTCAAACTATCTTTGCTAACGGATATTGCGAGAGGAAGTGGTTTTATTTGTCTAGAGTCTTTCTAACAAACTGATTCTCCCTCACATTGTGTATGAGTGTGATGGCCTCTACCCGGTCGAGGAGATTTCGAACCATCTTAGGTAGAATGATGCGAAGGGGATGGGCTCGGGCTGGGTGGAGGAGCCTCTACAACAACAGGGGAAACCGAGCTTCTTTATGCGCATTCTCTCGGCTGTGATGGGAATGCCTTATTGACACTCCATGTGTATGCAGGTTCTCGATGGCAGAGCATTCTCGACTTGCGAGTCGGAAAAGCATGTGACAACAACACTGCATTCTCGACTTCGCAAGTCCGAGAATCATAACCGACCAATTCTCACATTGTATGGTTGCGGTGGCCTCACGGTCGAGCCACTCTCCTTGAACCATCTTAAGTCGAATATTGCGAAGGGAGGGGCTGGGGTAGCGATGGAAAACATCTAACCACGAGGGGAAACCCTGAGAGCTTATTTATGCGCATTTACCGACCATGATGCGAGAATGCCTTGGCACTCCATGTGTACCTCACGGAGTTCACCATTAGCGCATTCTACCGAATTGCGGTCGAGAACCTGCCGAATAAAGCCAACTTACTGCATTCTCGACTTCGCAAGTCGAGAATCCCATGCTCCAGCCAATTCTCACATTGTATGAATTACGCGTGGCCTCCACCCGATCGAGCCACTCTCCTTGAACCATCTTATTCGAATATTGCGAAGGGGAGGTTGAGGCTGAGTAGAGCCTCTAACAACCACGAGGGAAACCCACCGAGCTTGGCTGTGCATTTCTGAGCTTGCAGTGAGAATGCCTTAAACTGACGGCACTCCCGCCAATGTACTATGCGGGTTAGCCGATGGCAAGGCATTCTTGACTTGCGGTCGGCGGCGCGAAAGCTAACGAGCCTTTCTCGACTGGCGGTCGGAATCCCGTAACCCGGCCAATTCTTACATTGTGTAATTACATGATGGCCTCTACCCGGTCAGGCCACTCTCCTTGAACCATCTTACGTCGAATAATATTGCGAAGGGAGGGCTGAGGCTTCAGGTGGAGCTACCACAACTTAACCGCGGGGAAACCACTTGAGCTTCTTTATGCGCATTCTCGACTCATGAGTGGAATACTATAAGCTCGGCTAGCACTTGCATTCTCATTTCGCAGAGTGGCGGGAATCCCTTAGCAAGCTCCCCACATAGCAATGCACGCTCAGGTGCATTCTCCGGTGCGCACACGTAGGCGGTCTCGACCCTCTCCTTCAAACTATATTCCTCGAATGTGCGAAGGAAGTATTACATTGTCTACTTGAGGTCTTTAAGGCAATAGCAGGGCCTCTACAACTAAGCACTCATGTTTGTATTTTCCTTTTAGTCCCAAATTGCCTCTCTAGCACATGCGAGCCACTCTCCTTGAACCACATTCCTCGGGGAATATTGCGAAGAGGTGGTTCAGGAAGTGGAGGCCTCTCCATTTCTAACCACAGGAGGATGCATTTGAACCACATCTCGGGGGCCTTGGAGCCTAGCCTGATCTATATACAACATTGAAGAAAACATTCCAGAAAAACACACCTAAAAGCGGGCCCCATTCCGTTAACCCAGATCCATTGTTTAAAGATGCGAGCATCTCTCAACCCGGTAAATCATCGAGAAAATGCTGGACAAGGAAACAATAAATGCAGCGTGAACATGGCCGGTTCCATGATCTAAACACGGGCGGCGTAATTTCTACCGCGCCAAAATAACACGGGCATCTCTGCGAAACTCACCTCTTCAGCGGTAATTCCTTGAGCCATTGTATGGCGGGGATCCGCGGCCTCGCAGAAAGTCTTTTGCTTCTTCTGTCGGTCTCATCAAGAGTGCATTAAGCATCTAATACTTGTATCAATAGATTCTCGTGTATCCGTTCCATGGCTGCGATTGTAGCATTCAGTGTCTGGCGGCTCCTCTGGCACTGCCTTAGCTCAGGTGCTCATCGATCAAATCAACTACTTGCAATAAAGGCGGTAACAAAAATACGAGCAAAGTATTTGTGAGAACTTACAGCGTCGTGGCGATATTAGGAAGTAAACTACGGTCGATCTGCGATTGAAGATAACTACAACTGCGCTCACTAAGTCCACGGATGTGATTCAATTCGAAATGGTGTTTAGGCGGGCTAAAGCCGGCAAGTCTTTGTACTATAGCCCACTTTTTTCTTAAATGATTGTATGTCCTTAAATTCAAAAATTAAGAACAGCGGAGCCTTTTCGTGCGGTCCTAAAACCTCAAAGTAGCGGAGGAAGCTTAATTCTGAAGGGTTGGCGGCAAAAGAAGATCGCGAGGGGGCATCTGAGACATAACGACTCCGTCAAGAAGCTGGTAGCCCAGGAGGCCCGGCCAGTTCTATGGCGGCAAGAAGAGAGAAAAACGAGCTCGGAGGTGAGATGTGAGGTTTTTCTTTGGTGAATACCTTCTTGATCCATCCTTTGTACCCAGGGACTCACTAGTGATCAGCGGCGAACTCGGTGCTTCGTCGCCGAGGGATTGAGCGAGCTTCTTGACACACCCGTGATTCTTGGTGGTATGTCGGTATCAACAGTGGGAAGGAGAAAAGATCACCATTTCTCCACCAAAGGGATAAGAAAAGAGCTCAGGAGACAAGTACAAGAAGGTCGATGTTGTGCTCTCTCGAATCTCTGCGCCCGGTCCGGCATCTATCAATGTTGTGGAAGGCGCGGAGAAGAGTAAGTTCTACTACCACGAAGAAATTATCGGTTCAAATTATTCTCCTCTTGATGAGCAAGTCCCGAGAACGCAGACAAAAGCTGGCCTTTAAAGTATCGAGAACAGCAGGTGGAAGGATGCGGGAAAGGGATGAAGAAGTAGGGACACCTAACATCCGGGGAGCTTGGAATGGAGATTTCGGAGTGAGGAAAAAGCACATTCAACAAGGGGCTTCACCTCGAGTGTGTTTGAAGACTCTCTACAACACTTTCGGCGTGGGAGGGAAGTTGTAGTTCTACCATCTAGAAAAGTCAGGACAAGACCCGCAGAGATGGAGGGAATGACACCACGGGAGGAATCGAGATGATGAAGCGAGGCAAGAGATATAGTGCGACCTCCCAATTAATGGATCGGATAGGCGGTCGAGTTTCCGCGAGGAGAGGAACTATGAGAAAATGGGCGGCTGGCCATTATTGCTCCGGATTGGGAATAGCACACAAAATTTGTTGTTGGACATGAGGCCGCGCAGAGGTTTGCACGGGAAGATGCGTCTTGTTCAACCCGCGGGAATTTAATCAACACACATCTTTGGAGATTACGAACGATAAGTGCGACATCACGGTGTTCGCGGATCCAATGCCAGCGGATGTCATACCTTTCAGCAAATCGGCCAGGTGAGTTGTTAAATTTGGAAATTAAAGAGGAAGACACGAGAGGAAAAAGACATCCAGTTACGGGTAGTAGGCGATGCGGCATTGATTGAGAAGCGGTATAAGTATTGCGAGGCGGAGAAGGGAGAGGTGCGCCAAAGGATCAAGGATAGATAATATAGCGAGTCTGCGAGAGTTCTTCTGGCGAGAGAGCGCCCGACAGCGAGGCTGGCCGGCATTAGCCTTTGCCCGAGAACACAATAGCGGCCGAGTGCGGCTACATAAGGTAAAGAACTCTCTGATTCGGCGGTTTCTCGACTCGCGAGTGAAACCTAGCATCCTATCATTTCTCGTTTTTCAGCTGAGAGTTCATTTCGCGCTGAGTAGAAAGCCGAGGAACAAAGAAAAGTCAAGGATCGCGAACTCGACTTCATGGTCGAGAAAACCAATAAATAAAAAGAAAAGTAAACATTCAAAGGACTTTCTCGACTCGCCCGGTCGAAACCCCGGCGGTAAAAGAACATTGAGATTAATAGTGCGGCGGCCAGAGGCAACCGAGCCTTCCCATCCTTTCTTCCTCCCGGCCTCTTTGGGCAATGTAAACTAGTTTCTATTCTAAGTTGCATCGTTAGAGAGAAGCGGCAAGAAGGATTTGAAATAGCGGTACTTCGATCGGCCTTCACTCTGCTTACCATGCTCTCTCTCTCGAGGGGTATTTCTCGACTTTCATGAGTCGAGAATCCTGAATCTTCCTCCTTGTGTGCTCCTCTCACTTTCACCTGACTTTCATGATCCGAAACCCCGAACAATAGGGAGAACACTTTGGAGACTAATGTTTGAAGAGCAAAAGCATGAGCCTTCCCAATCTTTCTTTCCGAATCTCTTGGGCAGTAATACGCTTAGTTTATATCCTAAGTTGCATCGTTGAAGGCGTGAAATAAAAAGATTTGGGAATCTTGTGACTCTTTTCCTTCCCCAACTGAACTCTCTATATTTTCTCACTCTCCCTTGTAGGTATTCTAGAGCTGTGAGTCAGCTACATCCTCTATTTGATACTTACTTGGTGTTAGTAGATACTTTCCAAGCTCTAACATTTGGGACATTTCTTGAATACAGCCATTATCGACGAGATCATACAGCTCGACAGCGATTGGAAGCATTGGGTTGTCTCGGCGTCCCTAAAGGAAAGCAGGGGCTCCTAGGATAAGTGGGGAAGACGCTGAGAAACTATCTTGAGATATGTTACTGGCTGGAAGGCGGGGAAGATATGAAGAGGGGAGGAGGATGAAGAGAGGAAAGAAGAAGAGAACGCAAGAAGAAAGGGCGGGGAGTCTCTCTGGACCAATATGATCTCATACTTAGCAACTGGCGTCACGGGAGAAATGGGCCCAGAGGTATGGGCTCCAATGGACAGAAGAGGCAAGTGAAGGACAGCAATGGGAATTTCCATGCAAGCGGACCCAAAGTTGTTAGAAGCGGGCAATTTATGAAGAAAGGATCACGGGGCTTTGTGGAGCAAAGGAAGGCAGCTTGATCTCACAGTGAGTCTAGATGGAGCAATCTGCTAAGGAAAGTAGAAGCTCAAAAAATCACGGGGATGCAAGGATTATGCCAGTCCACAGAGGCGGCGTGCGTTGGAAGAAGGCATCTGCGAGGAGTTACGCAATGTTGCTTCCAATGAATACCATGACTTTGATTATTACAAGGAAAAGCGCGCCTTGATGAGGAAGACATGGAAGAGATTGAACGTCTATGTCAACCTACATCAACACCAAGCCTAAGCGTAGCGTCAAAACCCTTCCCTTCCCACTTTGAGCGTGCTGTAGCAGTGCGAGAGAGGAAGCTTTGGATTGAGGTGGTCCCATTTAAGGCCGATGATAGCTCCCCATTCACAGTAACATTGGGACACAAAGGGATTTGGTGAGTGCAGGCGCTGGGCGTGGCACTATTGCCATCAATATGATTGAAGACCCCTTTTTTGTAAGAGAAGCTGACGCCAAGCGGTGGTACAAAGGCGTGTGCGGACATGACCGACACGGATACACTTTTCGGTTTCCTTGTCTTTTTACTGCATGCCGAGACAATCCAGGACAAGCTAGCGTCTCCCAATGGTGGTGATATTAGCACCACCAACAAGATCTTGTACTCCATATCTGACTTGAACATGAGTGTAGACTTGGCTTGCGAAGGCACCAGAAGCTTTGCCAATATAGTTTTGGTTTTGGTTCAAGATGGGGAACATGTAGACCTGGACAAGTGGTGGTCTAGCGAACATCATTATCTCGACGGGTTCATGATTTCTCAAGGCGGATGGAACCTGGAAGAGGCGGCGGTTATAGAGGATGTGCCATCGATGGACAAAAGTCGGCAATGATGGTGCGGCAAGTCTATACATAGAATTCCTATCAGGCCAAGGGTTTATCAAGTACTTCATAACCAGCTTGAGTGGGGAAGATCAAATTGTATCACGAGAGTGGTACACATGGTAACATTCTCTCGAGGCTATCTTTGTATGGAATAAAACCTATATCGTGGTTGGAAATAAGGACATGGATTTGGGCTCCCATTGATTCATACCGGATGCACTTCATGAAAGAGCATTTCAAATGGAGGAAGACAAATGCGACGATGGAATGATGATGGCGAAGACAAACTGAGGCGAGGGAGAGAAACATGGCCAGAGCGAGAATCACCGAAGATTTAGACGAGGAATGATGCGGAACAAATTCTTGAGAATGCGAAATTGGGATGATTTCACTTTGCTGTAATAAAGTGTTTCTCATTTCGCGAGTGAAATAACCTCCATTCTCGACTCGCTGAGTCGAGAAAACTAATTCCTATCGACATCTCTCATCATTTAAAGGAACATCCCGAGCGCCGCGACTCAGGATCATTGTCAATATCTAGTGGCGATTCCGTCTTGAGACGCTGTACACCCCAAGACAATCAGCGACGAACCGCTGCGGACTGACCCGGAAAGGACACGAAAAATTGATCGCGCATGGATCACGGCAGACGGAAATATGGGTGAGGCAAACTCAAAGCGGGATCGGTGGTCCCACCAAGCTTGTAATATTTGGCGTCAATGGAGTATTAGTACCTTGTTATACCACGATAAAGGCGTCCACTGACTTAACACCTCATGATCCCGAAATAGCAGACATAAAATAGAGTATCAGGAGCCTAGAGCAAGGGAAATTGTTGAATGGTGCTGGAGCGAGTTGAAGTGGCCATATGGTCTTGTATAGCAAAAGAAAAAATATGTCAATATTCTTGGTGTTCTCGGCCTTCCAGTTTTGAAGTTTAAGTTTGTTTTGGGGAAGCCGAGAAAGGGTCGAGCATGTATGTCGGATCTCGATCCGGCCATCCTGAAGGGAAGCATATTATGGTGAAAAGTGGGCCGGGGTTTATGAACAATTCAGGACTATGGCAAACACAACCGGCCCGATCATAGGCGACTCGCCTCTGATCTTGCTCATGCTTCATGAAATACAATCATTCTTAAGACTTATCGACAAGAAGAGTATGGGAGCGGATAGGTAGGTACATTATTTCGGACTTTGTCTGTCTTAGCGGGAATCCCTCTTTGCCATTCTTGTGGCTACGTCTTGATTGCGAACTATATCCAGGAGCCTCAAGGAACGCGTCCGAGGCGGCGATCATGAAAGCTATGGGCGACAAATATTTTTGGTGATCAAGAAGAGTGACCTCTGCTTTAGGATAGTCAAATTGTGTGAATATTGTAAAGCGCGTGAAGAAATGTACTATGTTTTGTAATGAATATACATGTATATTGAGTTTTATTTAAGCTTTCTCGACTCATGAGTCGAGAAAGAACATCTTATCTGTTGATGGAAACCATTTGTATGTTTGTTTGTGTATTTGGATGCAGCCATAATCTCTATTATGATGGGTTTCTGGTTGTACATATGGAATGAATATTCTCTATTGTAATTTGATTTCACCATTCTTTTGTTACGTTTTGACTAATGTACCCAGTAATTGTTAATCATAGACTCTCCTTGCTCCCAAATGGTTGAGACGCAGTCCAGACACCGGCCGCGAGGTCCGTTCGGGCATCCACCCAGGGGAGACGCACCCGAGCGTACGGATCCGTTCAAAGAAGAGATGCAGATTACAGCGCGAGATCCGCTCCGCGCTACACTCTTGCGGCCTTTGGGATAAGGTTGCTCGTGAATGCGAGGCGCCATACACGCTGGGGATAAAGAAGGAGAAGAAATTAGAAACTGATCGAAGCTCAAAGAAAAATGCTGCAAGCATTGCATAACATCCACGAGGAGGTTGGGAAAGGAGCATATTAGATGAAAAGGCTGCGGGGGAGGAGAGTGGAAGATGGTGGGCGGTCGGTAGGTGGCTCGAGAGGCACCTCCATGTGAGGCGTCCCACACTCTGAGTTGCCCCAAGGCTTACGATTCGTGAAGAAGGCATAAGTTAATCCCTAAGGTGGACCACCTACTGCGATGATGTGGGTAGCCCGGCCAGAAGACACGCCATGGTCTCTGGCGTCCCAGATGTAAAATACATTGTACCTATTCAATTTATTAATAAAAATTCTTTTCAATTAGAGCTTTTGGTTTCAATCTTTAATGAATTTCCTTTGTTTAGTTGCATTGTTCTTGTTCTCGAATGTCGCTATCAAAAGGAAAAGCTGGAAAGCTTGGATGCCTGATAACAAACAAAAATTCGAATTAAGGATAGTTTAAGTCGAGAGTGCTCTTTTTTCATTAATAAATTAACAGGGTTCGAAAAAGTGGGAATGGAATGAGTCCCGCTTTGAGTGCTTAATACGTAACTTGG